>JAHDVE020005739.1:0-147350 GCA_022606495.2 Halesus radiatus
GAGTGCACACCACTGCTGCTGGCGCCCGCGCTGCGCTTCAGGTCGTGCTGGTAGCGGTCGATCACCTGAAACATTCAAGGTCATTTTTTAATGGAAAGTAATATTCGGTCGATTAATTTGTAGCACGTTATTACATTTATCATTTTCTTTTAGGTACCTACGTAAATTTAATCCGTATCAGTTTTTTGAAATTTCAATGGCGCTGCTGAACAGGGTACACAGCAAGAATGGAAGAAAGCTTCTCTTTAATAATCCTGTAGGACACGGTAATGTTCAGAGGCCTATTAATGCTTCAGACATAAACCGTATAATTTATTATTTCTTACTTGTACTTTATTAATTTTTTAGAATTTAAATCACTTTAATCTGACATTTCGTGCTTTTGGGTATGGTACTTTACAAACATCGCATTTTGGAAAATTTCGGTTAATTTAATAGCGTTATTATGCGACAAATAACTCAATAATAATGTTTAAAGTTGTGGTGAGTGAATTCAGCAGCACCGAGATAGAGGCTCGCTACTGGCGACGCGTCATCCAATCATAAAAAAAAAAACAAATTATAATTCAATATAAACATCGCGACGATCCGAGCTAGTGGAAAGCAGATCATACCTTCCCGTTGCCGGCGAATAATCATCTTAAATAGTGTTCCCGAGTTCGCTTCCACATTCATTGAATATTACGCATTGAAATATAAGTGTTAATCTTAATAAAACCAAAAGTAACATTAAACTGAGTTATTCATTGACTGACATTAAATTATAATTATATGGAAATGTATTTTCCATATAATTATAATTATAATTTTTTTTTAAACTCTTGTACATATTTTGTATATTTTTTATAACTATTGCATATATATTTTATATGTAATGTGTGGGACTGCACCAACCTCCCCACATACCGGAATAAATATTTATTATTATTATTATTATACTTAAAGAAATCTAATAGAATTCGTTATTAATCTATCAAATATTGATTACTTTTTGGCCAAAAAAAGTAAGTGTTGATAAAATACGAACGTGTTATTTATGTATAAAAAATATGTCGTCAGACTTTAGGAATGTAACGGAATGATAAGGAATTCAATTTATTAACGCATGCTGTAGCTACATAATAGAACATCATTTATTGCGGGTACATAATTATATTCTGTATGTAGATACTTCAACGGATCAGCAGCAAGCATTTTTGTAGTATTTATTTTTACTACGCCTGTTTCACTAGGGATATCCTGTGTTGGGATAGGCTATGAAATGTCGTCAGGTGATGATACCTATTTTTAATCAAGGGTTTAATATTTCGACGACCTCCGTGGCAGAACAGTAAGATCCTTGGGTCGATCCAAATGTCTAATAAAAAAATATAAACTTCTAGTTCCAGTTCTTTAAAGTTTGTGTGTGTGTGTGTTTTTTTTAATGGAGATATAAAATGAAAATAATACGAGTATATGCGTAGACGTATTAAATGCTGAACTTTTCTATAGCGAATAATAATCACCCGTGGGGCACTATACGTTTTGTAAAATTTTGTAGCCCCTATTAAAATGATACGTTTTTAGATTTTTTTTTTAAATTTATAAATTGATTTCTGAACTCAGATCCAGTGGTAGATAATTCGAAGAATGTGCACCTAGTACATTAAAACTCTGTCCCCAAATTTTGCAGCATTCGTACGAGAGGGTTCAACCAGTTTGTTCGATGCATCAGACTTGGCGACCTGAGCGTGAGTTGTCTCTGAGTAATGTTGTCCATCACGCAGAGATCAGTCCAGTATGATGAGTCAAGCCTTATGAACCATAAGACTAATTTTAAACTGAACTCTTTCCGTGACTCGAAGCCAGTGTAGGCAGTCACGTAGAAGAGGGGTGATATGACAGTATTTTTTATTACCGCATACTAGACGAGCTGCTGTGTTGAACACTCTTTGCAGTCTGCTCAAATGTACGTTAGGCTGGCCAGCATACACACTATCGCAGTAGTTCAATCTGGAGACTAGAAGAGCATTTACTAGAGTCTTATCTGAATTTATAGGGTGACACCTTATTACGGATTTTTGGATGAAATTATCGCAGTAGTTCAATCTGGAGACTAGAAGAGCATTTACTAGAGTCTTATCTGAATTTATAGGGAGACACCTTATTACGGATTTTTGGATGAACTAAGCTTTACCATATTGCCGTGTTGATTATACATTGAAACAATATTTTGGTCCAAGTAAACGATGAGAAAACAAACTTAATTCAAGCGAATAATATCCACTTCAGAGACTGTTATTGCACTATTGTCAATAATGTGCTGTAATTCTGGGTGATGCAATTCACATAAAGTCAGTTTTGCTAGTATATAAGACATATTACTTATTTGTAGTAATCAGATCTGAACCGTCAGGCATTCACATTCTTCCCCTATCGCTTCACCTTCCTCATTCCCTTCCATTCCACTAAATTCCACTGGCTCCAGGCAAGTGGAACTCTTGTGGGGTATTCACACAAAAAAAAGTCTGATATTATTTATTTTTTAGGCAAGAGAAAATACATTATTATAAACATTTATCAGAGAATTATTTTAAGCCAAGATTTGTTTCTGCTTGTGGTATTTATTGTAGTATTCTTATTAATTCTACGCATTATTTCGAATGATTCAAAGATGATGATGATTTCCATGGTTGCATATTCACGGAATGATTGAAAAAAAAATCTTGAATGTAACGTGGAAAAAAGTTTGAAAATGGCCTTAAACGCCGAAACAGCTATCACAATAATAACAACTAAAAATACTTACAGAACTTAATAATAACATTATTAAATTTGATTTACATTAAATTTAAAAAAAAATTGAATGTAACTGGTCCGTGTTTTTTAATTGAAATGAATACAGATAAGTAAAAAAAACCGACTGGCATTTGAATGGAATTTAATACACACCAATGTGATTAAATTGCCAAAAGCGAAATTTAATACGATTTTGCTATTCGCCTTACTAAGTAAGTATAGTTCATAGATTAATCTTGATTAGAAATAAAAAAAGAACAATCTAGATATTATTATCATGTTACGTTAATAAGTTTCCTTTTTTATTAGGATTGATTCTACATTCCGTCCTGTAAATTTAGATCAATGATAGACGTTTATATGTGAAAATATGTCATAAATCTGTATCGCTTAATAAGCATCAGCAGTCCGGCTTATGATAGCATTTCCCTATTAATTATTTTATATATTAGATATGTCATTACTGTGATTTGTTTTTGAGGTACAAAGCTGTGTTATGTTTCCTCGTACTTTTGCCAACGTTTTAGACAGCCCTGCAGTGAACATCACCAGGAAAGAATGCAAAGTTTGAGAGCAGCATTTTGCCTTGATGATGGATATTGCAAGGCTATTTGAAACGCTGGGAAAGGCGAATGAATGACGCCTAACTCAGTATAATACGCCAAAAATCATCTATCAACATAATCTTTTAGAAGTGAGAGTTAAGTTATACCATATAGATAAGTCAACATTTTTACATTGATAAAGATATCTCACCTTCTCCGTTGATGCTTCAGTTTTATCAACACTTTTTTCCGAATCACCGTTCATTTTAAAACACTTTAAGGTGTCGGCAATTAATTAGCAAGTTTAATTGTAATGGTGGAAATGTTAAACAGATGGGAAAGTATCAATAAACTTTTGTTAGTGCAACATAACCTGCGACTTCTCAGTTGATTTATTCACACTTTCCTTGCGATGTTAACAAGAAATTTCAACGGCCAAAGA
The DNA here is from genome assembly GCA_022606495.2 of Halesus radiatus. Taxonomy (NCBI): domain Eukaryota; kingdom Metazoa; phylum Arthropoda; class Insecta; order Trichoptera; family Limnephilidae; genus Halesus; species Halesus radiatus. The sequence continues at coordinate 3,766 of JAHDVE020005739.1, forward strand.
AGCAACTTATATGAAGATAATGTTGCGGCTTGTTTTCCATCACAATTTTCACTATAGAACGCAAAATAATCGCGAAAAATCACTAATAATCGGTATCCTGGGACGTGAAAACTTAATTTTTTTTTACTCTGTTGACAGGTCCGTGGTCTGTGCAGACCGAGTGTCAGGTTACCTGGAGTACACTGAACCACAAGTGCCGACAACCCTCACTAACTCAATCCAAAGTGACAGGAAATGCTAAATCCAAGTACCTACTGCGCAGAAGTCTGAGACAGGGCTACCTTAGGATCTTCACGTTACCTTAAAAAAAATTATCGCATATTTTCTGCAAGTACAATCAATGCGATAAGATTACAAGAACACCAATTAGATTATGTCGATGTTTTGGCATTTCTCAACGATAAGAAAATTAATTATTAAGTAGTTGATGATACCGTTAGGTACCCGGTAGAGATATAAAAAAAAAGAAATTAGGGCGAATTTTCAACTTTGGAGAGTGTTGTACTTCCATAATATTAATGTTATCAACTGTCCGGCGTAAGTGGGACTATGATATCTCCAATATGGGGTATGTTGTGAGGTTGAAGGTTTTGGGGGAAGGGAAGGAGGAACTGAACGGACCGGCACCATCATACTTGACAGATCTTTGCGCGAGGAACAATCTTACTTAGAGCCAACTCATGCTCAGGTCGGCCAAGTCTGATGCGTCGAATAGACTGGTTGAACCCTCTCGTACGAATGCTGAAAAATTTGGCTGGGCAGAGCTTTCAAGGTATTGGGTTCACATTCTTGGAATGACCTTCCAATAGGATTGAGGTCAGAAAGCAATTTCGAAACATTTAAGATAAGTCTGAATACATATCTATTTAAAAGGGGGGGTTATAAACTTTAACAAGATGTAAAGTTCCCTTAAGGTGATTTTGGTCATTTGGTGCTATAGAAAAATTGACAAATTTATTATTATTATAAGGGGATGGAAAATTATGAAGTACCCGTATTCAGATACCTTATAAGCCTCAAAGGTTAGCACTCAAAAAACACACCTTGTAATCCTCTAATTCAAGTAATACTACGAAGGATTTTTCTGTAAATTCTATGCAGTTAGTTAATAAAATGTATTAGGTTTCCAGAGACAAAAAAAGTTCTTAGACTCTAAGCTTTTGAGTTCTATAATACAGTAGGTATTTCATATTAAGAAATCGCTGTGGTAGTTCAATATTATAACAACTCAAATAAGAGTCAATGTTATATAATTTTGGTTGAGTAAGTTTGATAGAAATATATTTTATTTCGACTTGTTATGGTGTTGTTGCAAGGCTAATATTTGATACAAGGAACAAACAATTTTTTTTTTACTTAAAATACCTTTACTGATTTTCAAACTGCACCTATTACAGCCAATTTGGTATGTATTTCATAAAGTTTAGGATTTTTTCCACTGAAAACCTAAGACATTTTTCTAACTACCCGCGTAGAATTTACAGACAAATCAATTCCAACATTTCTTGAGTTAGACTGCAAAGTGCTGTTTAGGGTCATTTTATAGTGCTGTAAAGTGCCTGGAACATTATTAGAATATTGGTGTGCTCCCTTGTAGAACAGATCCATGGCTCTGGTTTGCGAGTTCCACAAGTCCCGGAAAGAGGTGATAAGCGTTTTTTTTTTAATTTTGATTTTAAAAGATACTAAATAATTAAAAATCAAAGTGATATATTTGAAAAATCGAGCAGAGTGGAAGATAGTCCCGATTTGACCCGGTGTGATGCTACCATTTAGAACGTAAAGGTGTTTAAAGCTAACTTTTGTAACCAAATCTGAAAATCTAGGAAATCAGCCTAACCTCATTACAAATTTATTTTTCCCCCAATATCTTCAGCCTCGCAAGATTGGGATTCTGTTAATTAAAATGTTACATAAAGTAGGAAAAAATCTCGATAAGCGATTTCTGGCACTACGAAATTAGATTTTTGTGAGAAGATTTCATAATAAGATAATATTATCATAAGATATAAAAATAATCAACGTAGCTTGTCCTATAGTCCCATATTAGGTATATTTCCGGTTAATTCAAAATTTTCCACTTCTTCTTAATCCACCACCCCCCCCCCCTTTAACGTTCTATCTATTTATTTTTTTTATGTTGTCCTATTATATTACATGTAAGCATATCTCTGTCTCACTGTTCCATTCCTTCGTTTTATATTTTGTCTCCCTCTTATTATATTTTGTATGTCTCGCCTATGTACGAGTATATGCGCACTCTATGTATTTTTAATTAGTTTTAAATTTTATCCTGACGAAGCTTAGGATAAGCGAAACCTGTTGGTGGTGAATTAAAAAAATAAATCAGTGGTTCAAAACGAAGTGTTTGTTTTCCAAGAAAACTTGATTTTATATATTTTAAATGACTGTTTTTCAATAATCAATTTTTGTTGTTTGTTTTTGGTTCATCCCTGGGCACAATTAGTGGATGTGACATTATGCTCTTCACGTGATGCCATACAACGTTCAGCTACGGCGTAACAGTTAGTTAGGGGAGGGGAGGGGGGTGAGGTGGGCTCCCTGCTCTCTACGGCTTCCCATTTCACCTGACAAAGTCATTATTAACGTTTTTTGCAACCCGGATTAATTATACGAAAACATGCGTTGGCCTTTCAATTAATTTGAATCTTTGAATAAAGCTTCGATGGATTTTATGGTAGGGTAGGTTTAGAAGATAATCTAATAGGATTGTTTCGATGAAGAGACCTGAATATGTCGCGGATTTTTGCCATTTCCACGCAAATAACGCGAAATTCCGGTAACAGTTTTTTTTAAATTATTTTTTTTCTTTCGATGAATAATCTAGAATTTTCGTGTTTTTCACGCAATTTTCAGGTATTTTAAAATATAAAAGTATTATTATGCGCTCTAAATATTTATTTATCTATGGTTTTGTTAAGCAAATGTAACATAGCTTCACGTCGACAACACCGCGTACCTACTGTCATTCTCTTGTCGATTTTCAAATGAAGGATAACTTTTTACAACATTTGGTAGTCCGTATCGCACTGACAAGCTAAAGTTTGCATTTACGTTAAGAGACAAATTCGTTGCGTATACGCAAGAGACGACGATACGCTTATGAAAACTGTCAAAATGTGGTGTCTATGGCCGATTTAACTCGCGTTAGCTAACGCAAAAAAGATATAGACTTCCCAACTTTATTCCTGCCCATTTTTTTGCTTCCCGATTCCTAGCAGTCTCACAGTATAAATAACCCGAGTGGAGTTGCCAAAGTCCTATTGGCTCCGGACCGTTGAGGGCAATTAGGAATCTTGTGCGGTATTCACATTAAAAATGTATATTTTCATCGGTATTATATATGTATATCTCGATAGATTTTTTTTGAAATAATTACTTTATAGTTTTATTAAAAAAAAAGATAAAAGATTTAAAGTCTTTTTTTCGAAACCTTTTCTTTTCTTATCTTCTTGTATTGTTTTTTTTAGAGTTCCGTATTACTGATTTTTGGATATCTTCATAATTTGGTACAAATTATTTCCCAAATGCGGCCCTGGGTGAAACATTTCTTATCTTGTTAAATTATGCGTTTTTGTTTGTTTTGCACGTCGTTAAATAAATTGATTATCATATGCGGTTATTATCTCTTATTTAAAACAATAAATTATCACATGTAGGTGCATAAAGCACCCGTAATCACATTCCAGAAGCTTATACCCTGAATATAATGTTCTAAAAGCTTATACCCTGAATATAATGTTCCAAAAGCTTATACCCTGAATATAATGTTCTAAAAGTTTATACCCTGAATATAATGTTCTAAAAGCTTATACCCTGAATATAATGTTCTAAAAGTTTATACCCTGAATATAATGTTCTAAAAGCTTATACCCTGAATATAATGTTCTAAAAGTTTATACCCTGAATATAATGTTATAAAAGCTTATACCCTGAATATAATGTTCCAAAAGCTTATACCCTGAATATAATGTTCTAAAAGCTTATACCCTGAATATAATGTTCTAAAAGCTTATACCCTGAATATAATGTTCTAAAAGCTTATACCCTGAATTTAATGGAAGGATGAAAGTAGATTGAATGCCGTTGAAATGAGATCTCTGAGGCTGATGAGTGGTAAAACTTTGTATGACCGTTTTAAAAATGTGGAGATCAGGAAAAAAATGCATGATGTGATATTTTGCATAGATGTCTCTAGTGTTCACTATTGTTAATTGTTCATAAAGTCACCGACAGATGTCATTAGTATATAGGTCCACCCTCTCGATGTTAACGAAAAAGAGTTAATACTCTGTGTGATTTGAATAATCTTAATAATAATGACAAAGTGTTTGTTACGAAGACGGAGTATTATTGAGATCGTGCTCAAAAAATTAAGAAAGGGACGCTTAGATGGTTGGGGCATGGAGAGCGGACGACGCGAAAATTAATGCAAAAAAATGTCAGGGACGCCCAAGGAATACATGGCACGATCAAGTGAGTCAAATACTTGAGACGGGTCATGTCTACTCAGAATAACAGAAGAGTATGTATGATATGATATATGAATGTTAATGAAGCAAGGAGTATGTGCCGAGACAGAGCTGTGTGGGTCTATCCTCTCTGCCCACCCCTTCGGAGAAACGGCGTACTAGATAGTTAGTTAGTTATAAACGGTTTACAATTAGTAAATAACATATGATAAAATTTAAATATAAAAGTACCTACTCAACCAGAATAATTACTACTGCAAATTTCGTGTAATAAATAGCCGAGTGAAATGTTTGCTAATTGCAGTTGCAAGTCAAGACGATCAGATTTTACCGTTGATCCATGACATTCACTTTCATTATAATATAATGTCAGTACGTAGAGAGAAAATGAGTTATTTTTTTACATTCTCTCGATACTTTTTTCGTACAGATTCCATACAGGTCGTCTTTCCATATGCATTCGGTTAGGAAGATATGACTTATTAAATTTTTGATACTGGTTTTCGTCCAGTTTGGCGTTCAATATTTGACAGCTGTCATTTTTTAACGTAACTGTAATTTTACATATTATGTGGAAATGTTGCGTGTTTATTTCTAAACATATTTAAAAAGATTATGTTTAGACTAACTAACTAGACTGTGTTTTTTTCCGATTGTGAAAGCGGGTTTCTTTTTGGTATTGCGAATTTCGCGAATATTTTTTATTGTTTTTGATATTTTGTGACAGCTACTTTCATATGATTTATGGTTATGTTAAAGGTGTTGTCATTTTTGACGATTAAGTACTGCTTTAAATATTATTTGATCTTTAATGGCTTTACCTTAAAATCGGAATGAAATCGCACGTGTGAAAGTAATGACCATTGAATGGGAAGGAGATAAGAAAAAAAGTACCTGGCTGTTCAGATCTGGTCATCAAATGTGGCTAAAGTTAGTTCAAGTTTCAAGCAACATTTCGATTCTGAATGGTGGTTTTTTTCCGGGACGATACTGATAGCATCTATAAATTTTTTTATATTGTTTTGAACATTTTAAATTGTAAGCTTACCAAATTTATTCTTAGGAAATTCATTTAAAAGATTCCTCGAAACGATCTTCACTTATCTTTTAAAAAAACCAAGGATTTAAATACTCATAAACCCAGTATAAATATTGCTAAATTTCATGATAACTGAATTCAATAATTTATTACTACTTGTAAATACCTCGATGATTTGTTAAGATCGCCCGCCTCAAGCGGTGATTTCGCTTTCATAAAAAACAAAAAAAAACATGTTAGCAGACGTACACTGTACACACAATACCTGTTTTCCAGCGAGAAAAACACGTTAAACTCTGCTCTTTTGTGTTTTATTCGTGTGATTATGGGGGATAATCGATCACACGATTGCACACATCAGGCAGATTGAAAATGACGTCTTATTGGAAGAATATTAAATATTTATTTGCACACGCGTCTTCTGCAAGGCGCTGTTCTTTACAGCAATACATGTATTAACAAGAATACAATAAATGAATTAAATAATATACTTTGTAACAATTATTATTTTTATAAACAATAATTATTAATCTAAAACACTCATCCAAATTGAAAAAACCTTCCGAGCAAAGATAAATGTCGCCGGCAGGACTCGAACCCGCACATTTTTTTTTTTTTTTTGCGATAACCCGACGTAGCTCAACGGTAGAGCATCTAACTGGACATTAGAAGGGTGCGCGTTCGAGTCCTGCCGGCGACATTTATCTTTGCTCGGAAGGTTTTTTCAATTTGGATGAGTGTTTTAGATTAATAATTATTGTTTATAAAAATAATAATTGTTACCCTTTGCGCTATGCACAAAAATCTTGTCTTAAGTTTTTAAGAACTTTAGTTTATCAATTAATAAATATACTTTGTATTCACCATTTTATTAATACACACATATCTACATGTTTAGAAAGCGATGCTTTCTTCATCAGGAGTATACAGAGTACTCAAAAAATGATGAATTAATTTATTAGTAATGACGCCACAGAGTGAATACCAAGCGTTTGGAGAAATTATAAAAGAATACAATAATTTTTACTGTAATTTACAATCATATAAGTGCAAAGGAAAATGAATAACGTTAGAAGTGTGAAGAGGAACGGCTGCGCTGCCTGTTTCATACATAACTTAATTTTGGTTTTGAGGCCAAAATACCCGTTCAAACTGAATCATATATTTTTTTAATTAAAGGTTTAGTAAATATCTAGTACGAATGAAAGGTATTTTATTGATTTTTGTTTTAAATTATGAAGTATACGCCATGAAAAAATGTTTTTTTTCTTCATAATTTTAGATGCAATTTAGAAAATTAATTGCGGGTTTATTGTATTTACAAAAATATATTATATTTGCAATGTAAATTTGATTATGTAAATAAAAATAAAACATTTAAAAAAATGGTTTTTTCGGGCCGGTATTTTAAATTATGTACGGTATAAAAAATAAAATAAAAGAATTGTTTTAAAAACACTTTAAAATTATTTCATCTCCATAGAAAACGTGTTTTTATAGATACAAGATTGAGTTAGAACTGCGACGATATTGTAAAAAAAAATTCTATGTTTTCGATTTAAATAAATCAAATCTTAGAAGAAATATTTGTCCAAACAAACCACCAGTGTTTGTCTGGGTTTTCCACCCCTCGTCCCTCACATGGTATCCTATTCCCCTCTCCATAATGCACACCTATTTGCAGTGGCGTGCAGTCCATAATGGCTGAAAAACTGTGCCTACCGTAAGAAGAGCGAACGATACAAAATAAAATAAAAAATGAAAGATTCTTGGACAATACGACATATTTCTGATCAAAATGTACTTTTTCCATGAATTTTGTAAGGAACTTGTACGTTCATTTTTTAATGATTTACAGTTACTCAACATAGGAGGCTCTGGGAAACAATTTCCCTCAAGGCCTATATCGTCTTTTGGGAGGCTGTGTGAAGGGTCTTTTGAGGAAACACAGAGACCGGTAGATTTGAATCATTTCAGCGTGTCTGGGTCATTACCGACTCTTCTTCCATCCATTTGCGCGTTATTAATTCATGTATTAATTCATTTATTAAGTTGGCTACAAGCATCAGCGGAAGATGATAGTAAAATGGCAATTGTCAAATATTCAATTCACAATTCATACCCGAACGTACACATCTTGCCTTTGGTCATAGATCAATGCACGCCACTGCCTATTTACATATTATCTGTCCAGATTATTTACACTGTGGTGTCGATAATCAATAACAATGTAAGATTAATGAAAATCACATGACTTTTTATCGAAATTGGTTGTTGAGTTATTATTTCGAGAATTATAATATATCTCCTGCCTGCCACGTGACACTTATTATTAGATATAAAAAAAAAATAAATTCGAGATCTACAAATTAAACTTGAAAACAATAAATGACAGTTTTATGAGAAACAAGTCTGTTACGGAGTTTATAGAAATGTTTATGTTTGGTATTTGTACGCTACAATTTAAATTTATTAGCTCGTTAAATTAGTTTGACGGATACGAAATGTGAAATGTGTGAACATTTATTGTACAACTGTTAAAGTAGAACATTTTTTACATTATGCAGGAAACTTTTCAATATTTTTTTCATTAAATAAGTTGCCAAAAAAACGACACAAATTAATTATCATTTTAAAATCTTAAAGTAAATGCTTTTTTAACTTGTTTTTATTTACACTTCACACAGTGCACACATTACCAGTAAATACTATTTCTTCATTACCATTACAATTCTTTCTTTGTTTTGAAATTTTTCGATAAATTTTATTTTCAACTTCATACGTAATTTTTTGTTGGAACATTAAAGTTGCATTATGTTTGTGTGACCGAATTGCCTTTCAAGCTTAATCAACCCACAGTGTTTTTAATCAGGGTAGGTAGTGGAAAAAAATTTAATTGAAATTTTAAAAACTGGCTACGGTCGTAGTACGTTTTTGCTAAGAATAACTAAGCTGCAGCTAAAGCCGATGTTTGTCGGGATTATCTGCCACATCAAATATCCAATTAATCGCTTCATTTATTCATATTACAAGCCAATAACTAGATATATAACATTAACATATTTTTTTCAAGACACACAATTGCACGAAAGAAAGCCAACATAATGTGATAATTTTTTCATAAGTAAATTTGTAATAATCAATAGAGATACCAATAGATGGCACTGATCGCTACATTTATAATTTGTAGCGATAGGCAAGGCCTTTTGCGACACTAACACAAACGAGGCTCTTCTTGAATGGGCATTGCCCACACAACTATATTTTTTGTTTAGAATACTGCCACGACTTGAATGTGACATTTTGCATACTTAGTTCCTGCTTTTGATACAGTGGGGAATCGGGGGGACGTGCGCGGCGCTGGAATTCGAAGTTGGAACTTCGTGCGTATTTTTGAAAGTATAGATTGATTTCTTGCAATATTTATTTAAAATTTAGATTTTTTTTTGTGGAACTAAGGTAGGAACCACACAATGGATAAGGCATTCTCTCCCTTTACTATTTTAATTACATTCGTTAATTTGACAAGAAGACAGATACAAATATGTTGGGTAGGCAATGCGATAGGAGGTAGAAAGGTGTTCCAACTTTTAAAAAAATCTCACCTTATTGAGGATAGCAGTAGCAAGCAGATCCTCATAGGTCGAGGGGCTGAACTCCGGCAGCCTACCCTGGTCATCCCTGTCGATACCGCTGTAGTCCAGGAAGGCGGGCAGGTGGAGCGCCTCCTCGATCACCCTCTGCACGAGCTGCTGCAGGCGGGAGTGCGCCGAGCTGGCGGACTCGGTCTTTGTCACGGGGAGGTCTGGAACAAATTATTATTTTTGTTATAACGAAGTCTTTGGCCGTGTTTTTTTTTGCATAATATAAATAATGTGTGTTTTAATATACCAACTCCTGATACCATAAAACAACCATAAAAATTGAAATAAGGTAAGGGTAAATAATCATATAAATAAGTCGTCTCAACGTGACCTAACAACAGTTTGAAAAAGGCCCTGAACGCCAAAATAGCTGTCACAATAAAAAAAATAAATAAAAAAATACTTGTAGAACTATGATTAAAATTTGATTATAAGAAAAAAAAATCTTACGTACTGGTGGCGTGCAGTGCCCCTTTGCTGATTTTCCAGGGATAAAAGCTTAAAGTTTGGTTATCCTATTGGTTTTGTGCTAGGGTGATTGTGTGCTTTAAATTGAACCAACCCTAACAAGGTTGAAACTTGACCCCAAAATTCCTATTGGGAATTGTAAGCAAATGTTACGTATTAATGGCGTGCTGTGACCCTTTCCCCGCCTCTCCAGTGCTAAAACACAAGGTTTAGTTATCCTATTGACTTTGCGTTGCAGTGAATAACAACTTTAGTAAACTTGAAACTACCCTTAACAACATTGTGTGGAAAACCCACAAGCACAGCAGTAATAAAAGTAGACATATTGATGGCGTACTTTGACTTTTTGTCCAAGTTCCGGAGCCAAACACTGAAGCTTGGGATATGCTATTGGTTTTGTGGTTTGCGTGGATACGTAGGTACACACAATTGACACAACCTTGGTTAGGTTGACACACTCCCTATACACACATGTATGAAAGTTGACGTGTCTGTGCAGGTGCAGTTATCTAAAATAACATTTTTTACCGATATGCTAGGCTTAAAAGCATATATTTGTATTATTATTTATATCTGCATACTCCAAGTTTTCGCGTTGATGAAAAGAAAACGCACATTTTAAAAAAGGAGTAGGCAAAATTAGTTTTTTTTAACATTTTTAATTCGTTCTGAAAAATCTATTATTTCACATTAAACACGTCACTTTTTATAGCAATCACATTATTGAATTACAATATGTAATTGCCGGAAAATAAGGCAAAACTTATAGGGAAACAGTAGGTATTAAAATTTAAAAAAAAATACAACTGTTTCCTTATAGAAAACTTTCCACCCAAAGTATATTATTATCAACTAATTACAGACAATTCCTCGTCCCAGAACCTCGTGAAGATGAAAGTAGTAATACATATATATATAAACTATTTAGTAGTTAGTTGGCCAATTTAACTATGATAAACGACTGCAAAACTACTGTTTTTTTATCCTTATTCGAAGTCTTCTACAAAATGCTTTCTTACTATAATAGATGACATTATTCATAGCAATAATGATAGTCAAGTCAAATTTTTGTAGTAAAAATACGCATAGCATTAGCGGGTTCGAATTATAAACATAATGTGAATGTTGAAGAATTCAAACACGTAGCATTCATTTTTATTTCTCAAGGTAAGTGAGAACTTGATGGAAGATAATCAATCTTCATAAAACAAGAGATAAATAAGAGGAATTAATGGTAGGTAGTGAATACCAGATGAAAGGACGTTCAAGCACCAAAAAAATGAAAGGGAATACAAAATACATCCCCCACTTCTTCATTACCACCATTGGATGGACCTTACAAATCTTTAAAAAACGATATAAGTATAACATCCATAGATGTTATGATGCATCCATAGATGCATAGATCCATAGATGTTATACTTATATCGTTTTTTAAATACAATATACACCCTAAAATTTAAAGTATAGGTTGTTCTGAAAAGAGGAGTAAGTTGTTAATCACCGTGAATATCGAACTCGATCCGTCTGACCATTAGCCGATGGTCCTACTCATCGGTGGGGGGGGGGAGGGGATTTATTGACGTATGGACCTACTTATTATTGACATTACCCTAGCTTCAATTTATACATATGGTACTCAAAATGGTGCCAAACGTCACTTTCTAAATGCGTAATACAAGAAGTAATGCTAGTACCGATTTATCTATAAATTATTTACGGGTAGTTTAGTTAGTAAAATGTCTTACTTGTCATGCGAATAAAATTCTTGAACTTTATCCCTTTAAATTCTATGAAATACATACGAAAATATCTAAAAGATGTGCAGTTTGAAAACCAGTGAACGCCTTTTTGAACGTTTCACCTAAAATTCCATTATGTATTTCACATTGAAATTAAAATCTCACAGTTTAAGAACCTTTTCATTGGAAACCCTATTCCTAACTAACTACCCGTATATAATTTACATGTAAATCATTAAAGGACTAGAGGACTGCAAAATGTGTATTTTTGAGTGCTGGATTTTAAGTGCGAAATATTTATTTTTCCATTTTCCCTTCACCTGAATTCTGATATAATCGCTTCTCTGTTTGTAGTGTCGACACTTTTATAACATAGGTAGATAACTGCCAAGAGTTTTTTTAATCATGATATACGCTGTATATCCAATTACTATTGGGCATTCATTGATTGATCGTTCAAATTGATGTTTGTTTGAATAAAAAATAATAATTTTCACAATCACCTTCGTAAATTAAGTGGTTAATATGGAAGAGAGAAATGAGAGATTTTAGATGAGTCGTAAACAGATAGATCGGACACATGTGTTCGTGCTTAATACTTCAACAAATCATAGCTTTACGTTACATAGATATAAGAAAAATTACGTCCAAGACCCAATCTCCAATCTTAAAAAAAAATAAATTACATTACTTCCATTCAGGAGGCTCTGGGTTCTCTCGGGGAAGAGAGAGATGAGATCCATGTTTTAAGAAATCCAAAAGCCGGCAAATCATTCAACTGTTGTACTGTTGAAAACAAACACGACCCATTCTCATGCGGAAATATCAACTGAGTACGAATATCGTAATTTGTTTGTCTTCTGACTGTGCATCGGCGGTGGCAAAGAAATCAATCACTTCCTATTGAAATATGTGACTACCAAAAAAAAAAACCAACACAATATTCCTACGTGTCGTCTGTATTTCAAAGATTACCCGTTCGTTCAGATGGGAGAATTATACGAATTGACCGTTCAACACAGAAGTCAACGGCTTCAAAATTCAACAGGAAATACAGTAAGTGAAAAAAATTGTGTACAATTACTATTTTGTTTGGAAGTTTTATTTACTATGTACTTTTGCTATTTTTGATTTATTAAATTCATTCGTTCTTAAAACTTAAAAGTTTTAAGAACGCTAGTGAATGACACAGTTGTGTCGAAACCGATAGCGAATTTAATAAATCAAAAATAGCAAAAGTACATAGGAAATAAAACTTCCAAACAAAATGTCTAGAAAATGCTATATAGTGAATTACGAAAAAAAAAGTTACAATTACTATATTTGCTCAGTTAATAATTTATTTCAACTCTACCTTCAATTAAGCCTCTGTGCCTGACTGAGCGTGAGTTCTAGTACAATCGAATTAATATTTTCATTAGCTAATTAGCGGAAAAATAATTTAATATCGACACGTATGACATCTATGAAATATAATTTTCACTCACTTAACATGAATATTGATAAGATTAAAACAGTACCCATCTATTGAACTGCACTGCAGGACTTCGTCACAGGGCTATTTTTGTCAGACACGTTGATTAAATATTTTTAAAGTAGACACCTATCAATAATACAATAGATAGGTGATATTTGTTTGGATGCTATCGGCCTGTCTGTCCATGTAACAAAAACAATTTCAAACTAATTAAAAAAAAAAGGTTTGCACTTCTCTCTGTAGTCGGTCAAAGCAGAAACTAAGGACGCCAATATTTTTTGTTATTGGGCAGTCAATTTCTTCATACTCAACTGTTTTGTATTTGTGATAAATAGCTATATAGTTTTAATGGTAAATCGTTGAAAAGTGATGTGCGTAACATTTTTCTCGAGGTTTGTGAAATTCCTTCAAAAGCCAGCTGGCAATTTAGATCTGGTCACCAAACACGGCAAAAGCGATTTCAAGCAACATTTAGATTTTGAATGGCGGTCAGGGCGATTTTTTTTACGGTAACTCCACGGAGACCCCGAAGGAAATAATTTCCCTCAAGGCCTATATCATTTTTGAGGATGCTGTGTGGAGAGTCTTTTAGAGGATAGGAAGGAGTGAAGTGTTGTAGGATGAAGGAAACAAAGAGGCCGGCAGATCATTCCACAGCCGAGCTGTTGAACACAGGAACGAGTCGTAAAAGCGACCCGTTCTCACGTGACAAATGTCTACTGTCTGCAAATGTTGGGCACGCGTTTGTCTTGTTTCCCGACTATGCACCGGTGCCGAAGGGATCAATGACGCTAGTTCCTCAGAGCATCTTCCATTAAAATATCGATAAAACAAGGACAGCATTCCCACCTGACGTCTGTGCTCCAAAGATTTCAATCCGTTTGTTAAGATCGGCGAATCTATCAAACGGACCTCACCTTTCTGCACAGAGTCGAGGGTTTTTTTCAGATATTTTGGGACTCCCGACCAGAGGTGGCTGCCAAATTCTACAGTGGGGCGCACTTGCGATTTGTACAGGGTCAGCAGTTGTATACTGAGAGTATCTACCACTCTGGAACGTGTCGTAAGTGTGCTATATATTTTTTTAATATGAATTAATACAATAAAAAAAAAATATATATATATATTTGTGCACGCCGGGTATTTGAACCTGCAACGTCCGGCTTTATAGTCGAGGATATAACCGCTCAACCAAGGAGGCCGTAATGTATACATGGTGTATGGAAACTCGTCGATTTTGTGGTATAACTTTTTTATGAATTGAGCTCTTGTTTTCAAGTAAATCAAGTCTGAAGATGGAATTTTTCAATCATTAAAAAAAAAATACCGGCCTCTACATGTGTTTAATACCATCTGTTTATTGTCTTTTAATATGCGTCGAAGCGTAGACTCGGTTACAATAGCAATCCATAAAATTTACGACAAAAAGGAGGAAAAAGTTTTTAAAAAGGAAAATAAAAAATATTTTTTTGGATTCTACGTGATTTGGATTCTCCACTTATCCGCTTGTAGCCCTACTTTTCGACACCGTGAATAATCAATTTTTCACCCTTGACCCCGGATGTTAAATATCCGAGAACATGCTTTAAATAACCTAGCTGAAGATGTGTGAACAAAAAAACAAACAAGGGAAATATATTTTACTTTCTTCTACCCTTCTTTATGATAAGGGGTGCCCTTGAATAAGGCACGTTTTTCGAAAAAAAAAAGAAAAAAAAGTATTTTCCAGATATTATGAATATAATCACATACGAGCACAACCGATGAGTTTGTGATAAAATCATTTTCGATGTAATCTTCTCGAAAATAAATGCATTAATATCTAAGAGATGTTAATCGATTACAATGTTGTTTTCAGTAGCAATAATAATCAAACAATAATATCATTACGAACGTATTCTTATTATACAACTTTTACGGATTAAAAAAAAACTGTCTTTCAGCATGTATCATCTGAGTATAATATCTTTGGAAGCACAGTGCGGCTTAATACCCCAAAAAAAATACAAAAAAAAACAACGACAATAACAAAATGCTATTGGTATGCCGTGAATATTTTAAATCGGATCAATTTGGGAGGCTGGCATGGGTACCGCTGCACCGAGATGCATTTATTGGATAACCAACATCTCTCATAGGTCACCCCAAGTGGTTCGCTGCGGAGGTGACTTAGCAAGGGTGCCCGGGTTCATGGGGTGAGATTTTTTCAGGTCTTGGACCGAATCGGGGAGTGGTCCATTGAGGGAGAGTCTATCGATCCATTGCCTTTCATCGTAGTAGGAGGGATGAATTAATACGTCTGTTACTCCTGGAAACACAGACCCCCTAATTCCTACCTACCCCTCAGAGCACTTTATCCTTTCCAGAATATCCTCTCATTCCTTTCCATAAAAAAAAACCCTCCACACAGCATCCTCACAGATGCATAGGCTCCGAGGGAAATTATTTTCCACACCTCCTGTGTGGGTATCGTGTAAAGTAGATAATTAAATAAAACTTCTTATTAACCGTCTTTAGAAATAACTATTATGCATTTTCTTGTACTAAGTAGCCGCTCTATATTCCAGAAACTAGATAATTAAATAAACTACTAATTAACCGCCTTTAGAAATAACTATTATGCATTTTCTTGTACTAAGTAGCCGCTCTATATTCCAGAATCTAGATAATTAAATAAACTACTAATTAACCGCCTTTACAAATAACTATTATGCATTTTCTGGTACTAATTATCAGCTATATATTCAAGAATATAAATACTTAAATAAACAACTAATTAACCGCCTTTAGAAATAACTATTATGCATTTTATTGTACTAAGTAGCCGCTCTATATTCCAGAATCTAGATAATTAAATAAACTACTAATTAACCGCCTTTAGAAATAACTATTATGCATTTTCTGGTACTAATTAGCAGCTATATATTCCAGAATATAAATAATTAAATAAACTACTAATTAACCGCCTTTAGAAATACCTATTATGCATTTTCTTGTACTAAGTAGCCGCTCTATATTCCAGAATATAGATAATTAAATAAACTACTAATTAACCGCCTTTAGAAATAACTATTATGCATTTTCTTGTACTAAGTAGCAGCTCTATATTCCAGAATCTAGAAAATTAAATAAACTACTAACCGCCTTTAAAATGAATTATTATATATTTTCTTACACTAAAAGGCAGCTCTATATTCTAGAATCTATATAATTAAATAAACTACTAATTAACTGCCTTTAGAGTGAATTATTATATATTTTCTTACACTAAAAGGCAGCTCTATATTCTTGATTCTAGATAATTAAATAAACTACTAATCAATCTCCTTTAGAATGAACTACTGTGCAGTTTTTGTTTTGAAAATACGAAGATATTAAGAATATTTTTTTAAAGCATATATTCAGAAAATCGAATATTTTTTGTCGTAGAGGTTTGACTTACCCCAAATTTCTTCAATCCAATAAAATATAGCGTACATCAATGCTGACATCCCGATCCAGAAGCCGGCCACCATAGAAAACAAGTAATCCAACATTGTTGCTTATTTTAATTAACACTTCACATAATATTAAAAAAAAATCTAATATTTCACTTCACAAAGTCACAACCTGGTATTAAATAAACACATTACATTAGTCACTAAATCACGTAAAACAATATTCAAATATAAGCACGCCTGTTGCATTCAAACACAAGCACTTTAAACAGTAGTTGTTGACATATATACAATTAGTCGATTTTAAAGTAGTTTTTATTGATTTTGATATCAATTAAGAGTTAATCGATTGTTATGAATTTCGGTGCGCACAATAAGAAATGTGATTTTACAATATACAGTTCTACACGTATATATTGTGCGCGGAGTGTAGCATAGAACTGAGTCAATATCGAATCAGGTGTTTTGCATTGTCTTGACTGGGTATAGAAATCACTTGGCACAGGTGGAATCTATACGCGAAGTAAGGCGAAACACAATACATACAGCGCACACTGGGGCACCGGGGAGATAAGCGAATGTGATAACTCTTATCGGGATATTAGTAAAACTAATGCCGGTTAAAGAATGTTACGGTGGA
The DNA here is from genome assembly GCA_022606495.2 of Halesus radiatus. Taxonomy (NCBI): domain Eukaryota; kingdom Metazoa; phylum Arthropoda; class Insecta; order Trichoptera; family Limnephilidae; genus Halesus; species Halesus radiatus. The sequence continues at coordinate 20,706 of JAHDVE020005739.1, forward strand.
ACACCGTGAGTGATCTTGGAGTACGTTTTAATTTGCTAAGGGCCGGTAATATCAGTTGCTTTCAAGCTCGGCCTAAGAGGTATTTACTTCCGTCAAGTTGTTATTATGTATATACCAGTGGCGTGCAGTCCATAGAGGCTGAAAAGTTGTACCTACCCTAAGAAAAAATAAAACCATATGAAAAAATCATGGAAAAATTAAAAAAAAGACTAATTTTTAGTGAGGAATGTGTACGTTCATTTATTCAGTTGGGCATAACAACCAACGGAAGATTACAATAAAAAATTACTGTTTAAAAAATATCTAATGCACAATTCAAACTCTAACTTGAAAAGCTATGCCTATACAGTCTACCTTTGGTCATAGAGCAATGCACGCCACTGGTATGTACAGTTCCATGATAATTTATCACAGGGAAGAATCGGCACACTTTTTAAAAGTGATATAAAGTTATTAAAATCATCTAGTCCCCAAAACTTAATCTAACCTAACCTAATTAATCATATATTTTTTTAAATATAATTTTTTTAATTTTTTTATCACATAATTATAAAAAAAATGTAATAAAAATAAAATATATTAATTAGGTTAGGTTAGATTGGGTTTTTGGCAAGTTCTACTAAAGGTAGGCTGTGTAAGCATAGTTTTCAAGTTCGTGTCTGAATTGTGTAACAATAAATGCGTATATGTAAATAGAAGGTATCATGGTGTATTTATAGGCCGAAAAGCTGCCCTGAAATGGAGAAGGAACAAATTATCTTTTTTTTTAGAAAAAAACATCTCTTATTTATTTCATTCTTCGTTTTGTTGTGGGGAATAATTCAGCCTACATGGACAGCGCGGTATTTGATACATCGATGACAACATCACCTTATTGAAGTTATCTGTCCCCCATCACCAATTAAAATTCAAAAGCAGATTTCTAAGGTACATGTCTTCTCTATATTTTCTGCACAACTTTGACAAATAGGTGAAAGAGTACACAACGAATATCGTTTAAAATCATGACGTTCAAAATATGCTCAAATAAGTGTTGATTAATTTTAAACCGAATAATTATTTCAATCGCTGCTTCAATCAACTACGTGAAATTATGGAAAGTAAACATAAATAAATCCATCAAACATAACAATTAGATATTACATAGTAATTATTAGAAAATACAATGAATCTTTTTTTTTTTGAGTTTTATATGGCAATAAACTGAGGAATGTGTTTTTTTATCGAATACGTAAGATCCAATTTTACAATCTTGAAAAATAAATTTTATAAAATCATGATACAATTTAATTATCAGATAACGCAAACTAATATTTTTTATCAAGCAATGTGGGAAAACAAATTTATCAGAATTTTTGCTACGTAATTGATATAAATTAATGATTTCTAAAATTTATGATTTGTGTTAATTATATCCTGGGAGTTTATGAGTGAAAATTGAATTATTGTATAAGTTATCATACATAACTCTGAGATTCCCGACATTCTACATATGGAAGATAATCATAATTGGATCATTTTTCCAGCACCGTGTTTGTGAAAAATCACCCCAAGAACGCATAAGATACTCTTAGTATCGCCCTGTCGAGAGACCTACTTAAAAAACGAAATAACAGATTTCAGTATTTTTTCCACTTGGTTGAATTGGGACAATCTGTTTATTATTCTTAGTACATGGCTTTCTGAAAGTTATTCTCACTACAACATTTTTTCTTTAACAGTAATTTTGCCTCGCGTCGTACCTAATATGGCTAATACCTATAAATAGTTGTTAAGTCAGTCAGATTAATTATTTCAATGCTACGCAGGCTTCAATTGCGTGTTACCTCAAGACTTTTGCAGCAAAGGTTGGTGGAAGGCTTAAAGGTTGTGTTTTTAATACAATAAAAACGAGTTCTAGATCTTTACATTGAAAAAATCAGAAAACCGCCCTATAAAAAAAATCATAATTCGCCTTGAAACAAAAACCTAAAAAAACTGTTCAGAAAACTAATAGTAGTGATTCAGTTATATCTTTCGTACATTTGTCAACTATTTGAGGGACGTTTCTTAATGAATAATCACAATCATCAATTGATTGTTTCGGCAAAATATTGCCCTAATAAGTACGCATTTTTTCAGTACCAGCCAGTTAGTTGGAATTTAATATTATCTCCCAGAGACGATAAAAAAAAACCGCCTAAGCCGATAATGACCTTTTTAAAAGATAGTTATACGCGTAGATACGGTTTTAATTATGCTAATCATTAGATAATACTAATTAAAGATCGATTACTTTATGAAATTTTTAATTATCTTTTCTGAAAAAAAAAAAATACTGCGTAGAAACATAATCTCCGATCAATAATTTATTAAATGTTTCACGGTTAATCCAAAAATCTTCTTTCTAGAAGAACATCGAATAATTAATGAAACACTCTCTTTTACGAAGAAATATTTTAACCGATGCAACAAACAAACCGTATCTCAAATTAATTACTTCGATACGATTATGTCAATGACGATGATTTTAATCAATTATGTAATGCAAGATGTAAAAAATAAATTTCTTTACTACCCAGTTAGATAATTTCTTCAATTTGCAATCTAAAAACTTACAACACAAGCCGTATAACAACCGTGTAAATTAAATTTCGCTGCAATGTGTTTTTTATACGAAAGTGCAAATAATAAAGTTTGAATCGATGATAATTGAGACGTTTATTAGAAGCGCAGAACTGAGCCAAAAATGCCTGTATGAAAGGCCCTGACACTGGCAGCCAAATTGGCCGTTGATCTAGTTCAAACTCCCTCCACACAGCACCCTCAAAGCTGACACAGACCCAGAGATAAATTATTTCCCCCAGGAGGGAACTTCTGTGTGGAGTTAATATTAAAAAAAAACTGTATTCGCTCTACGGAAGCAGTATATTTATTTGAAAAATAATAAAAAAACGATAAATCAGTCAAAATTAGGCACACAACGCTTATAAACCACAATGAAAAATTAATAATTTTAGAAAATAGTATTAACATAATAATATGAAAACAATATGTTCATAATTTCATTTGGGAAATATGAACACGAAAAAAAAGACAGAAAATAAAAATATTTCAGTCACACCTGGGACTCGAACCCAGGTCCTCTACCTATCCGGGGCAACCGCTTAGCTAATGAGACCAGTTCAATTTATGCCATCTTCATCGATATCGTACCTCAAATTCAAGATTTGTGAATATTATTCTTCATTTTTATCCCATATTATTAGCAGCTATCTTTATAATGATTACAAAGTTCATAAGAAACACAATTGCAAACTAGACGGTGTCTTCGGATTAATATCCGATTTTTTATTAATATGTGACATCTATTGACTTTTTATAAAAGTCAAGAATATATTCAATTTTTAATTCGATTCCCAGATGCGACTGAAATCTTTTTATTTTTTCCGTGTTCATATTTCATTTAGGTTATGGTAATATTATTTTCTACAATGATTAAACACTAAAATGAGGTTTTTAAATCTCAATAAAAATAATTAATAATTAAAAATTGAATACAATGAAAATTATTTAGTTCAATAATTTCAGTGACATTATGTAATAGAAAAGATCTATATAATTATCTAGCATTTAAATTACTATTTGGCTATTTTTCTTAATTATTCTTAAAGTATTTTGTTGATTTAGGTGTGTAGTTATTTAATGAGTTTTTAATATTGTTTACATATCTCCCCTATTATGTATGCATTGTTTTTTTTTCATTTTTTGTTATTAATGTAAATATACTCCTCCTATAATCACGAGCTACTGGAGCTCAACTTATGGAGAGTAGAACAATAAGAAGTAAAACAATCACGTATTATATTATAATTATGTTAATTTTTTTGTAATAAATAAAAAATAAATAAATTGGAATAAGGTTTTAAATGGCTTAGAGATCGTAATAGTTCACATCTTTTAATGGTTGTTCACGAAAAATAATAGCAGGCCTATGCATTTGGAGCTGGAGGCTTCTCAAGCAGCTGGCCCTTTTTATAGGCGCATTGCATTGGTACAGAGTGTAAAATTATGAACGTATTTTTTCCCTAGTAGAGTTAGCGATTCGTAACGGATGTTGAACGCGAGTTTAAGTAAACACTGTTATTATTAATAAAAAAGGTTAGCTTGTCATTGTAAGATGTAAGATAAGACATTGCACGTTTTATCCCTTGATTAGTTGGTGAGTTTGCATAAATGCACGTCTAGGCCTAAAGTGATACATAATTTATGGATTTTCCTTCAAGGTAGATCGAACTTCATAAGTAAATATTAAGATACAGCGAGGCATAAAATATGAGGAAGAAATTACATTTGATTACATTATTTTTTTATTTATCTGTTACTTAAAGCAATGAAATTTATTATTCATTTTGTAACATTACTGCATAAAAATCAATTTTATATAATTTAGTGATAAGTAACCTACTCCCACTATATGCATGTAGATTCCCACATTACATATAGGTATTAATAATTTTGCATTAAGAGTTGTTGAAATAGATGATTTAAAAAAAATTGTGCTCGTTTGTTATCGATAATTCGTCAGATGTTCTCATTATCATTATTAATTTATCTACTTTTTCTTCTTCTATTATACAGGGTGTTAAGTGATGTACCAGACTTACTTGGTAGGGCTAGGGTTAATTTTATAACTATTTTGGACGAAAAAAAAAACTCTTCATACATTTTAAGAAACATTTAAATTTATTAATTTACGGCGTTCAGGAAACATTTTCTAATACCATGTTTTGCGAACAATTCTTCATAAATGCGGCAAACAAACATTAAAATACGGGTTAGTGACGCAAATACATTAAAATATCTATTATTTCGATATTTACAAGTACATAATTATCATCCCATAGTCATAAAGAGGCATGCCAACGTGATATCGCCCAGCGATTGGCCAGTTAATATATTCCTTGAGCAGTAGACTATTTAAATTTAAATGTAACCTTTGTCCGTATTGTCATTATGTCTGTTGATGTCTTCGCCAGTTGACATTCAGGTCAGGTTAAGGTAAATCTAAGTGTAGGGCTGTCCAACGTTAGGTAATCCAAAAGTCAAATAAAAAAAGTCACCAGCGAATAAAATGATGAAAATGTCGTTTATATTGAGGTGATTTTTCACAAAAAAAATCGGCACTATACAAATATTATTATTGCATACTATCAAAATACAGAGTTTACCGGTAGTGGTTTCCTGGTACTTTAAAAAAATCGTAAAAAACAAATGTACAGTGCTATTGGAATATAACGTATGTAGCGATTTCAATAGAAAAATTCGACTTCCATATTTTATTTTCAATAATTGGAAATATATTTGGAACAAGAAATTTTAAAATTAAGTTAAAATTGCAAAATCTATGGTGGAAAATTCCATTAAAAAAATAAATTAAAAAAACTCTTAAGTTAAGGTTAAGGTTCGTGATCACTGTGATCACGAACCTATCAAATTATTTAATGTAACAGTAAAATTATCAATAAAATTAGGAAATATAAAGTACTCCACCATTGATGATTAAAAAAAAACACATAAGTGAAATATATGAAGCTGTCATGACTTATTATTAAAAATTCATTCATTGATTTCCAACCCCGACCTCAAAAAAATGCATGTCTAAATATCTTAGGTTAATAAACATAACACTAAGGTACCTAGAGTCTAATAATAAAATGTGGAGTAAAGATTTGTACAGTTTTAAATTACATTAAATTGCTACAACTAATTACTAATGCATTAAAAAAAATATATAATAATAATAATTGCGTTATTACACAATTTATTTATTAAAAAAATAATATGTAGTATATTTGCGGCACGTTCCAGAGTGGTACGAGTATATACTGTCAGTATTGTCCTGGTGAAAGACCACCGCTCAGAATTAAAACGTTGCTTGAAATGGCTTTAGCCGTCTTTGGTGACTAGATCTGAATAGTCAGATACTTCCCCAGCTTCCTTTTCTCCATCTCCCCACTACCTTCAGCCTCACAACATAACCCGATTGGGGATGCCATAGTCTTACTGGCTCTAGGCGGTTGTGAGTAGCTGGGACTCTTGTGCGGTACTCAGATTAATTAAAAAAAAACAACAACAATAACAACGACATTTCGATTAAAATTAGAATTACTAATTTTAAGTGTGGGCCGTGTTTTGGACAGCCCTGACTAAGTGCTTGCAGCATTACAGTACGACACATTAACGGCAAAGTAAAGGAAAAGGCGTTGAACTTGAATGGGTAATATGTAAAATGGCAGTGCTTTTTAACAGTACAGAGATTCCAGTGCGTAACTTCAGATGCGGTGGGTACCTATCGTACTGAGTACTCCAGATTCTAGAGCTGAGACCGCGTGGAATACTGATTGCACCTGTTAGTTGTTGTTGGACGTTAGGTCATCTCCACAGTGAGGTAATATACACATATAGAACTATGGAAGTTCTCGCAACATCACTGAGACAATGTTTCAGATATCATGTCGCGGTATCTCAAGGTCGAAGCGTGAAACCTGTATATGAGACGTCATCATCATTTTTCGAAATTTGTGGATCACAATAAATATTACATTAGCGCAGGACCCGTAAATCACGGGGTATGTCGAATTTATGAAGGTTTTGTAACTAAAAAAAATATATATTCTAAGAATCGAATCCCGATCAACCGCTTGGGAGGAAACCATGTTAACAAGAACGGTGGCATAAATTCATTACATGTACTGAAAACAAGAGTGAAGTATTTTAGAATTTTGTAATTTGAATGTTACGTACATCACAACAAATCCGAAATTATATTATTTAATATTATGTCTTCCTCGGGGACGCCAATCATAACATAACAATCACATCGCAAATATTGGATATTCTGATTTGTGACAACATAAAGAAAAATATTTTTGAATAAGTTTCGTTCTTATTTGAAGGTAAAAATCAAGGTTTAAAAAATAATATTCGCACTGTGAACGGGAAATCCAAAAGATAATCACCTCAACAGGAACAGATTATTATTAATTTATTATCGTATTCAAAATTATAATGGAAGTCATTTGGATATTTATTTGAAAAACATTAAAAAAGTGCAAACACGAAACGGCACTCACCCAAAGAGCATAAGAAAGTAAAGTTGATGGCAAGTATTATCAATTTGTAATAATAATGTTCGCCATTATCAAGAAAGTGGGTTAGACCCCGAAGCATCGCCTCTTTCTAGACTTCTGGAGCAACAAATGCAATAAATGCCATTAATGAGAAAATAATTGAGAGTGTGTAATTATTATTCTTATTCAGCAGAGAACAAATCGTCATTTTTTCTGCACTAATGTACTCATTCATTTGAAGAGAATTATTAGTGTCCAAGGTAATAAAGTGTTTGCAACCACTCCGTAGTTCGAACATCTTTCTGCAGAAGGATTTATGCTGCGTTTGTATTCTAAATAATGATTTACTTTTTTAAACTAGCCCAACAACCTAATGTGTATGAAATATAAAATAGGTTTTTAAGCTAAAATTAAGAATACAAATTTAATTTACCCAATTTTAAAAACCTTAAAAATATGTGATGGGTATCGACCAGCGATATCTAGACAGGGCACGTGAATCTTAAAAATGACGCCCGAACTAAAATGAATTGATCCCAGAAAACATTTATCAAAAAGAAATTGCTTCATCTCGTACTCTCATTACCTTTCGTTGGTCAACATAATACAAATTTGTCTCCCAGCGAGTTTGCATTAATGAAGTGGCTAACTTTATCGAGATCGTTTTTTAAACACAAAATTGAGACAGTTAGAAATATTTTAGATAAAGACAATTTAATGATAACTGCATTCAATACACTATTTAACAATACCATACAAATAGTATTAATTAATATTATTTGTTGTAGCACAATTTTTTTTTTTTAAATTGAAGACTACTTTGAATTTAAGGCTAAGCAGGGTTCATACGTACCTAAAATGATTTGGATGCTTGAAATTTCTCACTGGTGTGCCAGTAAAAAGGGGGCACATTACGCTAACCCTTAGATGTCAGAAGCCATCTAACTTATCACGCGTCAGTGATAACATAGAGAAAAAAAAAAACACTACAATTAGGGGAGAATTCCCATTAAAGGGGGCAGATCATGAAAGGGGCATTTATTCTCCAGCACAAAATACTTCGTAAAAAAATTTGGGAAAATAAACACGACACTAGCGTCACGGTATAGACCGGGTTTGACTACGAACATCGGTGCCATGTCTGCAGTGCAGCGAGTTAAAAGTGTCGAATGTTTTTGAATCAAAAAAGTGAATTTTATAATGAATTTATTTATGCTTTACATTCTAGTTAAAATAAGTGCAGCAATAAATATGTATCATTATTTGAGTGCTAAGGCACTTTCATCGATAAGTTTCGGAAAATTTTTAAGTAAGTTACACTAATTTTGCTTTAATAGAAGAGAATTGTTTAATGTGCTAAGTAAAAAAAAAATCACACGTTTCCTTGAGAAGGATACTTACATTGATTAAGAAAGGGACGTGCCTTTCAAGAGGGAAATGTGTCCCATTAATGGGTGATTTAGAAAAAAAAAACTTCAAGAAGCATTCCCACTCCTTCATATTAAACGCGTTCTAATGAGATTTGTATTTTTTGGGAACAAAATGCCTAAAAGAAGGAAAATCACAGCACAAATCAAAGGTTCGGTCGATGAAGTAGTAACAAAAAAAAAAACAAAGGACGAGATCGGTTGTACGGAATGCGCACTTGATAGGCATTGATAATATCGGACAAGTGCCAGTATTACAAGAATCGTACTCGAAATAATTGCTAGCATTTGTAGTTATGCATGTTCACCGCCAGCACCCGAAGGTTCTATAGTGGAATCGGATATTATTTCCTCGGATATTTAGACCTTTTCCAAAAGCTGCAGCAAGAACAAAAAATCTATTCGTGACATATACACGTCATTTATGAGCAACTACGACTACCAACCAATTAGTTATAAATAAATCATACTTCGTATCCAAAATACTTCTTTTTTATGGCGTCCGTTTCTTCGTACACTAGTGCCTCTCATAGCAAGGTGTTTATGAAAGGAGACAGATTACGATTTTTTTAGATCGATTTTTACAGCATTTATGCTACTAAATTTAAAAATATAGCAATGCACACACAGCATAAATGTGCCATGAAACAAAACAACAAAAGTTGACATTTTTCAAATTACTTTTAATAGAAGAGTTATGAAGGTTAACAGAAAATTGTCCCATTCACGAGAATTCTCCCCTAGAAACTCTTCCATCGCGCACGTTGTAGGCTATCTACTGGTGATTATTTAATCACTCCCACCTTACAAAATGAGACCGGGGAGTTTAAAAAAATGATATCATTGGTAAATCTTTTCATCTGTACTAGTTCAACTACACGTGAACTGGCGCCATAAAATCAGTGATTGTGCTAAGTGAAAAACCAGCTTAAAATACGAAATAATATCATGATATCCATAACCTTAAAGTAGAAACCTTTGATTGCTGAATCGACAATATATATCGACGATGATCAGCACCATGGAACGCGCACAGTTTTTTTTTGTCTGGAATTTCTAGGTCAACGCAGCTATTTTTAGCTCAAAACATAATTTTCATCATGATACAAGAAGCCATAATGTTTGTTCCATATATAAATCGTATGTATAAGGAAAAAGCACATGGGTGTTCCAGGCACCTACTGTCATACATAATTTATTACTAGGAGAGATGCTTTTATAGTGAATCGTGTGCAGATTAAACAGTTTTCATTGTTTTAGAGACCTGAATAGAGATCTATTCAAACATAACAAAAAAACGATCAATTGTCTTCGATTTTGATGACTGTAAAAAAAACAATATAATCTTGTCATATCTTTTATCTAATACTATCTCACAGGCGATATGATACTAGGCTCCTAATACATGATTTTATTGGAAAAAAATATACATTGTGTGTAGTGTAATATCTAGTGTTACCTTTGTAAACGTTGTCACACCGCAAAAGTAAATAATTACTTAATTTCAAAGGTCACCCGGGAAAAGACGTTATTCAGTTATTCTATATTTAGCCAAAAATGATTATCTACTTTAAATATTGGTAGGCAAATAATCGCACAATTATCATCCAAAGACATAATTTTTTGCCCCTTTGAACTCGATGAAATCTTTATGTTTTAACTCAAAGTCAATTTAAAAGGAGTTCGCGGATTATCCATCAGAAAGGATTAAATATTTATTTTCATTTCCTCGATACGAGTTCCATACAAAAAAAAACATTAAACAGGCATTCGATCGATGTTAGGAAGGTTTTTTGACGATTGACACATATGGACACGGTTTTATCAATACTTAATTAAATACTCAGAAATGCTGGCTCAAGAATAAAAGGAAATCAAAACTAGGCTCAATAATCTGAAAGAAAAATTACTTCAAGGAAAGTTGATAGAAGATCTAAAGAAAACTCAGAATGAACTCAAAATGCATACCCTCTTAAAATATTACCCATCAGCAAATAAAATTGTAACCCTAATTTTAGAGTTAGCTTGTAGACACTAGTACATTTTCTAATATATTATTGTATTTCTTCGTTATTGTGCAAACTTGGATTTTCTTTGGATTTGTTTTCATTCTTCACAAATATCCCACAAGACTTCACATTCCGAAATGTTTGTAAATAAGTAATTAGTTGTTTTGGTTTGTCATGTCAAAAGTTAATGTTCTTGATTTGTACAGCTCCATTAAGGAAATACGAGTGTATGACAAAATGGTGCTGAGGAAATGCGGATATTTTCCACTTGACCATAACAAGTTTAAACACGAGCTGGCTATTAAGTTTTAAATATATTATATACCTACTTGTAACCTATTTTTATCGCTCACCTTGCCTATATCATATATAACTATGCTAACTATATTTTTTGTTATTATTTATCGATTTTACAATGTATGTATCTTTTTTTGCTAAATATATATATATAAAAATCAATGTTAGTTTGTTTGTTTGTTTGTCTTCGATTTTATTGAAAATTACGTGTCCGGTTTCGCTGAAAATAGCACAGTTTATTTTTATTAGTGCCGGCAAGGTTTAGAAAATACTTTGAATGAAATCCAATATGTAAGACTGTTGCTATAGCGTTTTAAAATAAGTATGAAAAACATTGAACCCGTCATGTTTTATTTAGGTTAGCCCATAGATATAACACTCTGGTTATCCACAGATTACATATTCAAAAGAAGAAGGTTTTTTGGGTTGAAAATTTTCAAAATGGAAAACACGAGTAGGTATCTACTTAAGAACTTTATGATTTAGATATATTTTGAAAAAATAAACGTTTGCAATGAAATAAAATGTTCAAATTAATGTTTCTTTATTTATTTCGCTGTCAAATCAATTATGGCACCCTAATGACAAGCAAGAATTCAAACTTCATAACTTTATTCCAAAAAAAAAAACCCGAGCAAGGCCGGGTACACATCAGCTCGTATATAAATAAATTTTCAAATTTATTGGAATAATTTATTGAAGCCTATAATATTTAGTGATTGAATTAAAAAATATATATGTTAACAAATCTCATATGAAATATGCATCTGGGAAAAATTTTCAGTATTATATTTCTTTTGAGATTTGTTAATATTATCTTCTTCGATGACTAAATATTACAATGAGGTTTTTGAGCTTCAAAAAGTTAGTCTAAATTTGTAGAGAAGTCAATATATATCTCATATAAATTAATAACCAGATAGGGATGTTCGAGACACTATCTAGATTGCAATTATATTCGGGTAGAACTTTCCAATCATGCAAAAAAAAGACGGCAGCTAAAAAAAATTGGGCATTAATTAAGGATAATACTGGTTATGACTTAAATTTGAAGTATGACATCGATAAAAAATGACGTAAAATAATGAGGTCTCATTTTCTCAGTGGATATAAGTTGTCCCGGTAAGACAGAGGTCTTGGGATTGATTCCCGGACGCGACTGGTACCTTTTTATTTTATGTGGTTTTTCTGTTCCATATTACTTTTGATATTTGTTAATATTATCTTCTACAATGATTAAATGAAATAAATTATTAAACTTAATTTATAATATATTTAAGGTAGATAACATTTACAGCTAATTGTATAACTAAACATAGACCACAAACAAAACAGATATCAAAAGGTCAAACTACAGTGGAGTGTTTAGGAAACAATAAAATTACTCAAACTTATTAAGCAAATGAGTGATTAGATAAAATATTATTACACGAGTAATGTGGGAAGAAGTCAGATTAATTAATAGTTACAAAGGAGTTATAAAGTAAACAAAATATTAAACAAATGTGGAATATTTGAATAATAATGGGTACATGGAGGTTTTGAAAAAGATTAGACCACAATGATTAGCAGACAAATGAACGATGAAATATAATCTGAGAAGGTACCTAATTACTCTATGAATACAATTATGGCTATTTGCAGACGTGATTTAATCAAAGTCCCTTAATCAGCAGGTTTGATGAGATAATTATATTCAACGAAAAAAAAAACAACACACGAGTAGGTAACAGACATAGTGTGGACTTTAAACGTGTTGCTTAAAAAAAACTACGAACCTGATACTTAAATAACAAAATATTATTATAATTTTAGTCTCATCAATGCGGAGTGGAGAATTATGGTTCAAGGACAGTGAAGCAATACATTTTTTTTCATATAGTACAAAAAAACTAGATATTTAAGAACGATACAGGTTATTGTGAATTTCAAACTCTATTTCAATGTATTGGCACAGAAACTAGAAACTCTAAGAGATCAAAGTGGAGAGAGTTCTAAGAAAATGGCATACGTGAATAGAAGTCAAAGAAAATTAAAAGGAATTGCTAACAATTATTTACTCATAGTAAACTAGGTGGCTCTTGAAAGTTGAGATAAGATATTAGATTTACAGTTTCACTTCAAAGTATATTCATGGCAATACTGAATTATTTCTTATGATGCTAATTGGGTTAACTAATCTCTAGACATTGCTCTTATTTGCTGATTGTGCATACTTTTTACAATGTCAATAAAAATCCCCCAAATTTACGATTACTTAAACGATGTTGATTATTTTCTTTTTAAAAAAATACCGACAATTTTCCTATCTGATCGTTTGCATCTATAGCAACCAAAGTGCAAGATTTTGATAACCTGATAACAGCTTATCCACCCTATTAAATCGAAAATAAATGAATTGACAAGTTTTCAATTTTATCATCACAAATCACACGAAAACATCACTTTTGTAAACACATTTAGAAACATCGTTAAAATTTCACAGTTTTCTTTATGAACGCAACTGAATTTTTTTTTTTTAGAATGGGAACGGTTCGATTTTATTCACCATAGACACTTTTTATTTTTTGTATTCCCTTGATTTTCCCGCGCAACTAGGCCAGTTTGAATGGATTTATTGAGTGTACCTCGAGTGTTGACATTGCGAGCTTGTTCGAATACAAGATACAAGTGGTCCGGTTAAAGCGAACGGCGATACCTGCCGGCGGCCTACACTAACTGAAACGTCAAAATAAAGCATGGCGGCGTGCGAGCTGTCGAAGGTGGTAGGTGAAGGGGGATGGCAATGTCAACCATTGTTCAATGAACATAATGATTAGTTCATCTTATTGTATGAGTATATAATTCAAATGTTTTCGTTCTTATTTCGGATCTCCTTTTGTCGAGTGATTGCGTCATTCCCAATTTTTATGGTAGACCGATCTGAATTCCGCACACTTTTTCATATCGATGGCTTAAATCGCATATTGTGCAAACTCCATCTTTGATTAATGACTTATTGATTCCATTTTATTCCGTCACTTACTAGGTAGCTAGTTTATATATTTAACGATTCCAGTAATTTTTTAAAATTTTATTTAAAAAACAAAACACACCTAAATAAAAATGAACATTGTAAGAATGTAAACCATTAGAATAATTATTAAAAGTTATGTTTAAAGTTTTTTTTTAATCCCACTGGTTTTTACATCAACGGAGAAAAATGTACTAATAAAAAATACGTACTAATTTGAACGGCTGAAAAATAAAATAATGATAAAAAAGTTTTTTTTTTTAAATAAATTCCCTAGATTGAATTTATAAATGCATTCACTTGCCAACGGTTTCTGATTTCTGTTAGAAATATGAACCTTGCCAGAGTATAAGTTACCACCGGGTAGATAAAGTACCGGTGAGCCTTGGGCAAAATGATGGAAAGTGAATCCACTAACATGTTTTGCCACAAGTATTTTTAAACAAATATTATATTATTTACAATATTCTTACATTCCAAGAATTCGATAAAAAATAAAATAATTCCGTTAAAATTAGTTAAAAGTTCCGCGTTTTAACAAAAGGAACAGTGAATCGATAAACAGCATGCTTTAAGTGAATTTTAAATCGGACATCGGTAATGGAGTAGAGATTGTCTTCCATCACATTTATTTTGCCAAGACTAAATCAATGATTTCTAATGCCAATTGCAATTAAGATACGTATTTTAGCTCTGCTCTTGGAAACTAAATTAATAATCAATATATAACTATGTAACGATAAATATCACATATTTGAAATATTTTTTCAAATGTGAGATATTAATAAATTTGGTGAGAACGGTTCAGATATTGGGAAATATATTATTTTCTTTGGTATTTTCATTAATATGCAAAGAAATAGAACTCATTTAATAATATTATTTTTACTGTTTCACGATAAAACATATCAAAATTCTTCTTATTCATCTTCGTAAGCCTTCCGGGAGGCTAGTACGACCACCGAAAAATTGTCGATATTGATACGATAAATATATGTTTTTATCAACATTATCGATGATTAGTATGCACTTGCTAATACGCCCGCAAATCGGCAATGACGTTTGACAGTTAAGATAGACTAAAAGTTTATCTTTATAGATAAAGTTGGCTACATTATTGACTGCTTTTAAATGTATCTTCAGATTAGTGACTACCGGGACCTGAAAATGTAGCGCTATTTTTGGGAAAAAGTGATGTTATTTTGCAACAAAAGTGGTAAATTATATTGATTTTTAATTTTTCTAAAACTATTTAGAAAAAAAATTGTCTTTTGTACATTTTTCTTTTCATCATCATTTATTTGATTGATAAAATAATGACGGTAGGCGGCGTTTTCGACTTGAAATTAGCCGAGTTCCATTTATGGCTATTCAAACATGTTAAAACCGTAGACAAATAAATATTTAGAACGTACAGCATTACTTATCTTATTTTTAAATACCAGAACGTCGCATGAAAAATACGAAATTATGCGTTATTCACCCGAAAATTGCGAATTTCTGAGAAATTAAAAGATAAAATAACAACAACAAAAAATGGGGACTTTAACGATTTAAAAAAAAAGTTCATTTTTCACCCGCTGTAACTCGCTAATAACATTAACAAAAAAAAGTTGAAACATAAAATGTAAGCAATTTTATGTTCTTTTAGTTTGTCTTAAACAATTTTATCGTAGGATCACACGTTGAGGAATAAAAAAAAAATTGACATCTTTCATTCAAGATGTCGGCAAACGCTAAGAAAATTTGTTGATTTTTCATTAGGGACTCAACCATTATTAAGTAAAACTCTTTTTCTCTACCTTTTGCAAGTCTACAGTTTTGTTGATTCTTGGAGGCTCAAACTAATCCAAAGTTGAGAGCTCTCTTTAAGTCGTTAGTCCAACTGATATATGTAATGACCTCTGTTTCTCTTTCCCAAACAAAGACGCCTTTCAATGATATTTGATTTCCAATGGTCATCGGTAAATTGTGCAATGCGCCCAGCCTTACATAGTTCCACTTGATCATGGATATTGTGACAGTAATGACTGTTACTTATCTTGCGCCTAATTCACTCATTAGTCTTTCTATTTTGCAAGACTTAGCATGGAACTTTCCATGGTTCTTTGTGTGATGACCATTTTCATCACAGCGTTCTCTTGGTGAGAATCCGTGTTTGCACTCCAGACGTGAGTACCGTTATATGCGTTTGTTGAATAGTATTAAATTGAAGACAAAGACTCATAAATATTAATTAATTAAATACATTTTTTATAACGGCCTATACAGATGTACCAAATAAGCAATCGATGATCTCACATAAGTTGTTTACCAATAGTCCTCATGACGTCTGAAAAGCCACTCTGCAAAGGTTCATCAACCCTTACCACAACATTATTCAAATTGGTAGCGACCCATAAATGAAAAAAAAGTATTTTGATAGTGACAGGAATCGAATTCACAACCTTTTTGTGAAATGCGAAGATCACTATGTCATCAATTATTTCCCGACTCTCAAATGAAATCCTTGTATCAAAATCAGCATCATTAAATGATGAAAGTAGATTTACAAAAGGAAACATATTTTTTTAATCTTAATCATCACCCAAAAAAAACATACCTAGTAGTCTACTGACCCAAGAAATACTACGAATGATTAATCTGTACATTCTATACGGTCAGTTAGGAAAATTTTTAAGGTTTCAAAAGGCAACTAATAATAAAAATAATATTTTATTATCTTCATTTTTATAACAAAATAACAAATAATGATATCCTCACTGGGATTTCCCGTGCTGAGGATTTCATTTACAAAATACGAAATTACATTATATTAAATTGATGTGCTTGATGGAAAAAATAAATAATTGTAAGGAAAGGTGTTTTAAGTGCATTTGAGTGGTTTTGGTGTTTTTTTTTTTTTTTTTTAATATGAATACCGCACAGGAGTCCCAACTGCTCCCAACCGTCTGGAGCCAGTGAGATTATGGCATCCCCAATTGGGGAATGTTTTGAGGCTGAAAGAATCGGGGAGTGGAAGGAGAAGGGGAAGAGGGAGGTGGGGAAAATACCTGGGTATTCAGATCTGGTTACCAAATACGGCTAAAAGCCATTTCAAGCAACGTTTCAATTCTGAATGGTGGTCTTTCACCAGGGCGATACTGAGAGTATCTTCCACTCTAGAACGTGCGCAAATATACTACATATTATTTTTAAATAAATGAATTGTGAAACAGCACAAATTAATTAAATAAAATTTACTTGCGTATGGCCCGTACGGATTTGAACTCGCGATCTTCGGATTCGTAGTCGAGAGCTTTACCACTCGACCATGGAGGCCGTCATTAGTAGTCGTTAGTCTGTATTTTGGAGTTAATATATTTTATATTTCAGATCTCCCTACGTAACGTATCCAGTGATTTATTTGATTTTTAAATTTATTGTGGTTGTTGAGATTTTTTCAAGGAGAGTGGAATTTTGTTGTAAAGTTTAGTACCATACTTAGTATAAGAAGTTTTTTTGTCCAAATGTTGTGTTTGTGGTTCCTTGTTGTATGTATTTTTGACTCTGAGAAATGTAATGTAATCCTCAAATGTAATCTTAATAAATTCTTCGTGAAATACGGATGTATTGAAATTTTAGGTAAAAAAATTGCCTTCGCTGATTTTCAAACTGCACCTCTTTTGACATATTTTGATATGTTTTTCATAGAATTTACAATATTAGAAATAAAGAATTTTTTTTTTTTTTTTAAACACATTTTTCTAACTATCCGTATGGAATTTACAGATAAATCATTTACAGTACTGCTTGAGTTAGTAATTTTTAGGGCCATTTTTGAGAACTGGTCCTTAATTGCAAAGAAGATAATCTATGTGCTGATGAATCAAAAACCCTCCAACGTTGACCACAGCATTTTATGTGCTGAATTTATAGGTTAAAACAACTATTTTAGCTCGAAAAGAGTTTATCAAAATGAACTATGGAACTTAAATATTCATTTAGATCTCAACAATTGTTCAATAAGAAAGATATATTAACTCGGGTGGAGCCGGGTAGTAACTAAGGTAAAATAATACAAGTGATCACACTTTACTTTTTGCAATTTCATATCTATCTATAAAAAAAAAACTTTTTCCGTCAAAGATGTAGTTTAGATTTTAACTTTCCATTTTCTCTATTTTCCGACTTAATTCGGAACTCTAGTGTACTTTCCATGAAAAATTTATTTGAAGCACTTTAAAAAAAGTTAATTTAAAAGATAATCTCTATTAAGAGATGAAAAGAGAATTTAATAAAATTTACTCTATAAAAAAAAAACATTATGCTCCAATATTTTGCAGTCATGTAAAATTGAGAAAAAAAATTAACGTTAATTTATTCAAGAGTCAAGAGATTTTTTATTTATTTTAAATTAAATCTCTATATATATATAAAAAAATGAGTGTTCGTTTGTCTGTCTGTCCTCGATTTTCTCAAAAATTACTAGACCGGATTTGCTGAAAATAGCTCAGTTTTTTTTATTAGTGCCGGGGAGATTTAGAGAGTAGTTTCAATAATAACCAATATGTATAACTGTTGCTATAACGTTTTAAAATTAGACATAACACTCTGGTTAGTCACAAATTACATATTCAAAAGAAGAAGGTTTGTTTTGGTAGAATATTTTCAAATTGGAAAAACACGAGCAAGGTACCCCAATTAAGAACTTTTTATTTAGATATATTTTGAAAAAAAAATTCAAACGAGTGTATCTTTGTTTCTTTATTTAGAGACAGTAATATTCATTTATGGCACCTAAACGACAAACAAGCATTCACAACATCATAACTTAATTCCAAAAAAAAAAAAAATCCCGAGAAAGGCCGGGTACACATCAGCTAGGATTTTATAAACGGCGTTAACGAAATTCATTCCAAACCCCCGGTTAATTATAGTAGGCTCCATCCACTCACTTATCTCCATTTCACTTGGTCGAGTTCATAATATATGTATTATTTAAAACACGAATAGGAAAAAAAAAAACACTTTGCTCGTACATCACAAAAATGTGATGTATTTTTTATTGCAGGAATCGATTGAAGATTGCAAGTGCAAGTTGTTGACATTGATTAATCGCCACTTTCTCGGATGCGTTTTGTATGGCTGCCAGTCAATAACTAGTTTCGATTAACCCATGTACGGCATGATAAAACCGCGAGAAAGAGTTAACCACCTGCGAAAGAATTTCTCTGGGCGGAATGACGTGAAAGGGAAAACGAACGGATCTTCATGTGATGTTGACCTCGGTGGATTAACTAATGAGAATTTATTGGCAATCGGGTTGAAGAACCTTCGTCACTACATGAAGAAAAAAAAGTAAGTCCGAAGAGCACTTATTGGCTTGCATTCAATTAGAAATATGTTCAGTCTTTACGATAAAGTTAATACTGTCGAGATTGGCTTTCCCATAAAAATATAAATATTTTAAATAATAATAATTGGATGATTTGTAAAGCCCCGTTTTTCTGAAAAATCACCTCAAGGGCGCTGTCATTGAATAAATCCACTCCGATTAATTATATCTTACCTATATTTGTTTCACGGATATGTACGTTTTTATAATGAATTTTTCAACAATTTATGGGAATCGGATTAGTTTCATAAACGGCTCCCCAGCTAATTATGGCATATTGTAGAAATAGACTGTACTAAGGTGTAATATATACACCGTGTCCGTAAACTAGTTGTACAAGCGGGAAGCTGGAAAATCCACATCACACAGAGAACCCCCCAAAAAAAACTTTTTTTTCGACTTCAGCAAATCGATTTGTATTAAAATTTTTCCTTTTTTTTTGTAAACTTAGGATTAAAGAACTATTGCAGCCTGGTCTACGCTTCAAAATATTTAAAAAAATAAAACAACAACAATAAACAGCTGGAAAAACTCTGTAGCGATCATTGTTTTTATCGAACGCGATTTACTCGAAAACGAAAGCTGTAATAAAATAAAATATACCACAAAATCGCCTTAATGTGTGATTTAGATTCACCAGATTTGTACCACGAGTTAACGGACACCATGTAAGTATATGTATGAATTTAAGGTTGTTGAAAAAAGTTCTAATTCGCATACATATTTGAATATATACATACGTATTTATTATATATTATTTTACGTAAACGAAACAAGTTACTTTTTTTCTTTAATAAGATAAACAAACATTCCCGGGTTACGACTGTTCCGACAATTTTTGAAGAACTTCTACTACTATAATTATAAGTGGAAAATAGTGCTTATGCAATGATGGAAGACTTAGCTAGCAGAGGCATTGAATACACGATGACTTTTTTTATGTGATACCACAAAAGAGTCTAACTGCTCCCAACCGTCTGGAGCCAGTGACACTATGAGATCCTCATTTGGGGTATGCTGTGGATGTTGGGGATGCCATAGTCTCGCTGGCTCCAGGCGGTTAAGAGCAGCTGAGACTCTTGTGTGGTACTCACATATAATAAGTTAATAAAATGATTGGATTCATATTAAGTCCCAACTGCCCGAATCCAGTGGTGGGATTATTGGATCCCCATTTTAGGGTATGTTGAGCGACTGAAGAAGTCGGAGGGAGAGGGGGGGGGGGGGGAGATGAGAATGCGGAAGGTTGAGAAGTGATGATGATGTTCTATGATACAAAACATCTAGTATTAAAAATATCTAAAACTCAAGAGCTTCAAATGAACTTCAATTTACTAGCAAGCAATGAATTTAAACGCAATAACGTAACAAAATATTATAAATCATTTAGGGACCTCAAAAATGAAGATTAATTTTGATTGCAATTAACAAAAGGTAGATATTACCTGCGTCACACAACGCAACGTCATTCATATAAAAAACAATACAGATGACACCGCACGCCATCGCTAATAGTGACGCATAAAATTAACTATTGTACATTGAATGCTGTTATTGATATTAAAGATTCGAATAATACAGACATGATAATAATTATTCACCTTTTGTACCCCGCGATACAAAGTAGTAAACCTTTTTTCTTTGCTATCACGTTCTCTACGCCTGTAAAAAATATAACCTACAATAATGGCGATGATGTAATTTTTTTACTCCACGCGTAACTTGTTTTGTAACTGAAATATATCAGAATCCCTCAATCAATCGACTGCGATAGGAACAATGTGTTTGTCAGAAAACCATGGCTTTGGTTCTTATAAGACTCGTACAGCTTATGTAGCTCTTATCGGATTATGTTCGACTATGAATCAGAATATTTTGTTCTAGTCTTTTCGGTCTAGAGTTACATTTATCATATTCAGTATAAATTACTGCCATATTATAATAGAACAGAAAAAGATGTACAATTCAATAAAATTGACGAAAAGCTCTTTCTAATATTACGAATATTCCGAAATGGGTTATTAAAACACAACGAAGTCTACTTTAAAAAAAATCTTATAGTATTCGAGAAATGCTTATATTTTTTTTCATGTTCTAGAACATAGGTTCTCAACGTGGGCGATAACGCTCCCTTGTGGGCGTTTGAGACTTTAAGGGGGGCAGTAGAAGACCCGGAGAAAATTTGGGGGCGTCGAGATGGCACAGTTAGGGCGTGGGCAGGTAAAAAAAAATTTGTCTAAAAAAGACAAAAAACACGCTAATCACGTACCGATAATGAAAGTAAACTTTAATGTTGGATAATTTTTTTATTGTATGTATTATAATAATTTTTATCGCGTGTGCGAAATTTCACATATTTCGGTAGTTCGGGAAGTGGATGAAAATAGAACTGTATTCCATTATATTCAGATCTACATTAAATTGGATGATATGTAAAATTTAATTCGATTTGAATTAAAAAAAAATTTAAACTTCCGATTGCACGTGAAATGTCATATATATAAATGCAAATACAAATCTTTCGCAATAAGAGGATATTTAAAAAAAAACAGGAAACTAACTAACCATCACGCAATTTCTCCGCAGGAGTAGGCAGAGAGGACGGAGCACCAAACAACTCGATCATGGCATACACTTCTTGCTTTTTTCACATTCATTCATCATCTCATTCATTCCCTTTTGTTATTCTGACTTCTGACATGGCCCGACTCAATTATTTCATCATGCAATGCTCGGGCGTCCCCGGCTTCTTCTTCCATTCACATTCGCGTCATATATTCTCCCTATACTCCTTTCTTCATTAATTCACTCTAGATTCCCAAACCATCTTAGCGTCCCTTTCTTAATCTTACTCATTACACTTTGCATTATTTGCGAATCTCAACATTTTTCAGACGATCATACATGGTTTTACCACACATTCCCCTCAGAGATCTCATTAGACAAAGTAATTTCTGAAAAGATTCTTATTTATGTTTCTCTTATTTACGATATTTTTTAAATTACTCAAGACGTGCAAAGCAACTGGGAAAGAGAAAAAAAAAGGTGAAGAACAAAACAAAAAAAATGAGCATCTTTGAGCATTAGAATTCCAAGAAAACGCATGGGCAAAAATCGCCTTGTGAAGAATGATTCCTTTGAAGGATCACCTTTGAGTAGGTATTGTATTGTAGTAATACGGAATCTCATTATTGATTGCGTCGATATAAATACATAGTCATCGGGACCGGTCTGCTATCCTCGCCCCGGGCCGGGGCCAAGGTGATGACTGATGACGTAGTTTCATCAATATTATATGCCGTAGTTTAGTTTGCCTCAGCACAGGGCCCCTGTGAGGGGTTTATCGAATAAATATTACCTTTTTTAATAACTGAAGACGCATAGGAGTCTCAACTGCTCAGAGCCGGTGAAACTATGGAATTTCCGTCTGTGGTATTTCTGGGGGGGGGGAAGAGATGGGGAAATGGAAGATTAACGTTGGGAAGTATGCGAGTGGCCGGAGCACGTGTAACTAAGGAATTGGACAATGTTCGGAGGTTGAAGAAATGTAATGGGATAGAGGAAGATTGGGAAGTGCCTGCCTATTTAAATCTTGTCACTAATTATAGGGGAAAGTGATAGAGATTGGGGGAGGGGTGAAGGGGAATATATTTAAGATCGGGCTGTAAGATAAATTATTATCGAAATTTTTATATAAATTAAGAAATCCCTTAATAATAATGAGTCTATTATTAACAATAAAAAAACTGGCTTACATCCCGATCTTAATTATGTTCCCTTTCACCCCTCCCTCATTCTCTATATCTTTCCCCGGTCTTCACTAATCTCTAGTCACACTCCCCCCCACCCCCACTGTAACACCTAATATATATGTTCTGCCATAATTTTGTAATATTTTTAAGTTAGTACATATTTTTCCCTGACGAAGGAAAGATTAATCCGAAACCGGTCAGCGTATAAAATAAATAAAAAAGTAGTTAAAAGACAGTTTTTGTTTCATTTAAATAATTTATTATTCCAGAGTCGAGGAGCTTACCGCAGTGCCTTGGATTTATGTAATGAATCCCATCAATTCCCTTCAACCGATAAATGATTCCAAATCAATTAACATTTGTTTACACGTTTTATAAACACCTGTTAAATAATAAGAGGCAAAGGATGAGGTCAAATCCGTCATGGAGATTTGTACTTTGCACTATTTGCTATTTATGAGAAAAACTTAATAACCATTCGTTTATTATTGTATTCTTTAGAGCCTACAAGCAATAAACTTACATGATACGGAAATATTGACGCCGAGATGACAAGGCTAAAAACGTTGCGTTATTTATTTTTTATCACCGCCTTTGCCTGTGTAGAATATCTCTAAACATGTAGAAATCAGTTGTTTTTGTTTATTTTATAACCCCTTGCTGTAATTTGTGATTATAGTCAGTGATCTATTATTTATTTGCTGGGATTACAAATCTGGAGCATTTTCGGAAAATCCGGATGCTCGGATTTCAAGAAACTCATTATCCGGATTCTTTTTTAAAAATAAACCTTTCTCAAATAATTTAAAATGACCGAAAATATATTTTTTTAAATGAAAAAAAAAAACGGTAAAAAACATTTTTTTCTGATATACGAGGTGTGTTCAAAAGAAAAGGTGAATTTTGAATTTTCGCGGGTTGTGTACATTCGATTATCGATTTTTTGGTTTGTTATGTTGGTACACATATGTTTATCATATGTTACCATTATCAGCCATTTTGGATCAGTGGTTTGTTTTTGACAACTGTAACGGTTAGTCACGTTTTTGGGTGTTCTTCGATTTTTTATTTAGGTTCGTTTTCTGAGGCATCATCAGTCCGATTGAAGTGAAATATTAGATTTGCTTTATTTTCTATGTCCTCATTAGGATTTATTAAAAAAAAATGATTCTTTTTAGAAAAAAATTGTTAATAATTGTTAATCCTACGGAGGAATTTTTTAGTTTTAGTCGGAACTTGATAGCCATTGTCTGGGGCATCATCAGTCCGATTAAAGTGAAATTTTAGATTTGCTTTTTTTTCAATGTTCTTATCAGCATTTATTTAAAAAATCCAAAAAATCGATGTTTTTCGATTTTTTACTAAAATAATAAAAAGTAAAAAATCGAAGAACACTCAAAACGTGACTAACCTTTCCAGTTGTCAAAAATAAACCACTAATCCAAAATAGCTGATAATGCTAACATATGATAAACATATGTGCACCAACATAAAAACAAAAAAAAGATAATCGAATGTACACAGCCCGCGAAAACACACCTCGTATTTGAACATGTTAAAAGGCACCCTTTGACCTTTTAAAAAGTGCTACTTATCAAGCACACAAATTAGGGTGAATTTTCCTATTCGTATAGATACATAAAATTATATAATTAATAAAAAGAAATTTGTTTACAGCACTGTTCTTAATATATAAATATCAACATCTTTCAGAAGTAAAGCTTCCCTCATCAGGATAAACAATATACTGTTTATTATTATTTGGTATATTGTTTATCCTGATGAGGGAAGCTTTGCTTCTGAAACATGTACACATTTATATATTTTAAAAAAATAGTGGTGTGAAGAAAAGTTTTTATTAATTATTTTAATAATGACGCCAAAAAATAATTACACATCTTTTGAAGACAACATTATATTCAGTTTCTGACATAAATATTAGTTCTTCATATTATTTCTCATTTTATTGTTTAATAATATATTTTTATTTCTTATATTTAATATTTTATCTGGCTAAACAATAAGAACACTATTTTTTTAATTAAATTTTGGGAACATTTGATTATTTGCTTGACAACCTTATTAAAGCGCACTTGAGGTGAATCTTAGCGAAACTGCGCTACATAATTGAACTGTTGTAATTATTACTACTAATTTACTTATCCATTTCTTTGAAATGTCTACATATTAAGTATCACGTGCCTATTGGATTCATTTCATATGGTATTGCGTTGAAAATAAATCATTTAATTAATTATATTCATATTTAAAATTCTGTAGTTTATCCACGGATTTTGAATTTTTTTACCCTGAATATTGCAACCTCTTTCTAAATATTTTTACGGTTCAAAATAGAATTAAGTCCGAAAAAAAAACGTTTATTCGAATTAGTACTTTAACTGAGATCTTTATATTTCCGTAATTGCATCACTATAAGTACTATCGCTGAGATATCAGACAAAAAAAAATTTTGGAATATTTATGTCTTTCAGTACCGATTATGAAGGAATTCAAGAAGAGATCAAATTAGTTGTTAGTTCTTGAGTTTTTCTCAATAAAAAAATAAAACCTTTAAAAAACAAGAAGTATATTTGGTTAGGAGAGGCGGAGAGGATGATTCATGGGAATAAATAATGTTTATCGACTATATCAAATTTCGGTCGCGGTTAAGGACGGTTTTACAAGAATTGTACCGTTGGGAGTTAGCATTGTGTTCATATACAGTAATCTGTCTCTTTAATTATTTATATTTTTTAAACTGTCAATTCATGGTGGAATTCCATTTTCACCCTACCATGGGCATCTACAGACTGGTAAAATTAAAACTAAATCTATGGTATATTGCACTTGCTTCCCATTGATCTCTTGGTACTCACTCCTGACATAGATGCTGTATAGACAATAGATTTAGTTTTAATTGTACCAGTCTGAAGATCCCCGTGACAGGGTGAAACCGGTTCGGTCGAAAATAAACAAGTTAGAGTTATAAAGGTTTTTTAATAAAAAATCATATTTATGGTCTCCTTTCTATGCTGTTCATATCCATTATATTGAATCCGTACAACATTGCTTCTTATGTGGAATTGCATGGAGATTAGGGCGAGAAAGAGGCAATTACTTCTATGATGAAATTGAAAAAACTATAAACATTTCTTCATTAGAAAAGCGTAGGAAAAGACTGATCTCATTTGCAATTTCAAAATAATTAATTGTATTTTTGACTAACCTTCTTTATTTGTAACTCATCCAGTTCAACATTCCTTATCGTAGACTCAGAAAACAATGAATTGATTTTCCTCAATCAACATTCTACTAATTATTTGTACCAATCTCCAATGCCCAGAATGTCGAGACTTGTTAACTCAAGTCAGCGTCTTGACAATTTTGGTACCAGTCTAAATGATTTTTGTCGGGCTTTACGTAATTAGACCTCGAAGATTATCATTTAGAATGTCCAGAATCTTTTACTCTACCAACGTTAAGGCTTTGACTTTGATTTGAATGTTTTCTTGTTTGTCCTATTTTTGTCATTGCTTCATTTATGCATTATGTATGTGCTGTGCTTTTTTTATGTAGCTCTTGTTTATTTAATTTCCTGTTACGTATTCTGTGTAATTGGTCAATGGTCCGTAAATAATAAAAAAAAATGATAATAATAAGAAATATAGTGATTTTCATTTGGTAGGTTATCTCCAAATAATCTCTCACTCTGAACCTACCCAGTGCTCAAGTATAGGTAGTAATCTACATTAATTATGTTTCTAATCTGCGGGTTTGTGGGCATTACCTCACATAGGAATATAATCTGTAACGACATGTTGACGTCCATGTTACATTATATCATTTGATGTAATCTGCTGTGGCCAATTCAATCAATCAATTTGATAATAACTGTTGTGAACTTTCGATGAATTTTTTCAGATATCGTATTATTAAATGTATATTAGATAAATCTTAAAATATTGTTAACATTGATAAGCATGATGCCTCTAGTAAACAAGGTGCCCTTGTATTATCTAACCTCTAACCCGAAATGAACTTTACCCACTGACGTCAGAATTCATAGACTCGCCCTAAGCACATTTTCGACGGCTGGAGGAAAGGTCCCGTGACACCCATTTTGGCATCAGCCTAATTCACCGCCATCCACGTTTCTTTCGCGTGATTTTGACTACGGTAAGCAAATTATAAAACAGTAAAATTAATACGAGATGCTTTGTGTGCACCACTAAAGTATTTAGTATTAATTTTATTAATAATGACACCACAAAGTTTAAAAAAAAATTAAACTAAATACTCGGTTTTTATAAACAAGCCGAACCTTTTTAGTTATTTTACTTAAACAGGCGGCACGCCTAGCTCGCCCCTCGCACATCTTATTTTGGTTTCTTCCCCTTACGTGTCAGGGCAAATCTATGTATCATTTGCTCCGTGACTGTACCCATATTAAGAAGAGTTTTAAAGTACCCTTTCAATATATTATTGTAACATTTTTTTTACTTTCACATTTTTTAATAATAATAAATCTTTTCTTAATACATATTTTTGTTGTGTAGGTCCACTAATTTAATCTCTGTAACCGTGAAAGCTGTTTCACTTTGTTTTATTACAATATTGTTGTACTTTTTAATGTACCGTAGTACATTAAATGCATTTTTGTAAACGTTTGTACAATAGGCGATTGCGGTAAATAAATAAAACAGATGTATGATTATAAGAATAATTTTAAAGGCATAATACAAATTCACGCTATTCGATATGTTTAGTTTATGCAGCTGTAAATACTGTATTTAGTAAAAGAAAGGACGTTTGAAGTATTCACACCTACCAGAATCGCGCAGTGCGGAACAGCAGTGTAGGGACGGCACAGACGCGAGTATCCCACAATACACCGTGCAGCATAGTGCAGAGACAGCGCAGACACGACTATGGCTGTCAACTGACCGTTAGCGTCCACCACAAAATGTTTGAGGATTTTGTAATCCTATTCCCCATATGCATAATTTTTTATAACCTATTTTCCGTGACCAATTCAATAAGTTTTTCGTAGTCCTTCTTAGATTTAGAAATATCCGCGTCTAATGACGCCAACGACGATGCTAACGGTATGTGTTCATACTAACTGCGCAGGCTCAGACACCACCAGCAGCCATCAGCACAGCCAAAATATTGTAGGTGACAATCTCACGCAGTGCTGGCCCGTGCATGCACGTATATGTTTCCCTTATGTACGCTGTAATGTGAATGTGCTCTTAAACAATGTAGGCAACTAATGTTGTCGTGTCTGCACTGTACTGTTCTGGACTGCGCGGTGCTGGTAGATGTGAATAGACCTTGAGACGTTTGATGTTTGTGAAGGATCCCTTGTGGTCGACATCTTGCCGTGTGATTTAAAAAAAAAAAGTGGTTCAGTGATGAGAATCTACAAATATTGATGACGTGGCTTTTGTGAATGCGATTTTTTCAAATGTATTTTTTCCAGAGGATCGATAATTTATTAAATTTATTGGAACAACTTATTAATGCTTCTAAACCCAATAAAAATATTTAATCATTGAAGGTTTTATTTGAAATTTGTTAATATTTTCTTCAATTATCGTAAATTGATATTAATTTATTTTCATTTTATAAAGAAATTTATCATCTCTTAAGGTACATGTGAGTTGAAGTTGCCATTATGTTTGCCTGGTCGATATTAATTCCTAGCTAGACATATTGCCTGATTCAAGGAATTATTATCGTTTAACCCATCACATGTATATTTATTAATTTTAACTCATCGCACCCGCGTAAAGTAGTGCGTTTCGATTTTGGCCTTATAGTCAACTCCATTTCTTACTAATTAAATCTCTTTGGTTCTATGATAAAAAAAAGAACGCATAAAACGCGACGTGATCGTGTTTGGTGATCCAAAACTCTGCCAATTCGGGCCTTATATTTAATACAAAAATATATTGAACCATCATAACATTTCAATCGAATGATAATATACAATGCAGACATGGTAGTCATTCTTACGCGATCCTTTTTTTCATACCGATGATCCTAGTATGAGAACCATATCAGGAGCCATAGAGAAAATCTTTGCTTTACACGATCATTATTTTCATACCTACAGTTTCATACAGATTTGCACATATAAGCCATTAAAGGAGAAATAATATTTTGGGACAGTACTTAAACGTAAAAATAAATAAAAATTGCAGCACCTTCACTGTCAAATAATGTTTTTTATTATTATTTTTTTTATATATCCGTGGAATTCACAATTCGGAACAGAAAGACGCATTCATAATCAATTTAAACCGTCTAATCTATCTTTAATCTTTTTGACTATGCTTTTAATTATATTCCTAAATAAACAACCAACTTCTCCACAAAATACGTAACGTACAGTTACGTAAAAGAGTGACTAAACTGCGACAGTGTTCTCGCATATTATTTATTCAAAATGTTAAAAAATATAATCTAAATCCACAATACTGAACAGTAACAAACAAACATTATTGTATATTTGTAAAAACCATTAACTTTGTGGCTCGCCATAATTTACAATAAATTTGTTGTAGACCACTTTTATTTTATTAAAACTCTGTAATTATATAACTGTTATAATATTCTCCTGATGAAGGAAGGGTGCTTCCGGTAGAGTTTTAATAAAATAAAAGTGGTCTACAACAAATTCATGTGTTTTTTATTGTAAACGTTATTGTATTCTTATCGATAAAATATAAAAAAATAAATAAACGCGAAAAATTTCCAAATGACAGACGAATAACTGATCACATGATGTCCGCCATCTTAAATTGTACGAAAATCAGAATGAAAAAAATAGAACACGTTCTAATTTTCATTTCTTTTCCATAGAAAAAGATAACCCATGAGCAAACTGGATAAAAAAAATCACTGCGTAAGAACGACGTAAAGAGACAGGGCGCTGTATTTGCTGTATTATAATTGGCTCTCTCGGAGCTAGAACCAAAGGGTACTAAATCAAAGGCACACCGGCTTCCATTAAAATCTGCGTGGAAGGCACTTCTAGTGTGAATTCCTTAAATATACGGGTCCTATGGATTATTATTATCCTAGGGTATTTGCAGTAGCCTAGCGGAAGAAAATTTCCGTCAAAATACTAAATTTTTTCATCGTAAAATCAGGCACACATAAAAAAAATATTTTTAACAGGGTTAACCTGTTATAAATTTTAACAAACAAATAAAAAAAGTGCAAAACACAACACACAGTGGATATTCGAAACAACAACAACAAAAAATACACGGAAATATTAGACGAGTTTTGGTGCAACTAAAGCAATTCCACACGTGAGCTTAAAACCTTTCAATTGGGGACTTACATCTCGTAGGGCTCCGTAGGGCTAAAGAGAGAGAAGCGATTGCAGAACTAACAGGACCGTGATAGCGATAGAACATCCCATCATCTGAAACATGGCCAAGCTGAACATCTCAAATACAATAAAATATCCCCAAAAATATTTAAAAAATTAAAATAAATTTTTTTCTCAACCAGTGTCGATTTGAGTAACATAATTTTCACCGATGTCTCCTGTATGGATTTAAACACGAAGAAAAAAAAACCTAAACCTTCTGATTATATTCCAAAAAAATAATTAAGTATAGGTATAAGATATATCATTCAATAACTTTGTGAAAATGTTACAAACGTATTTAATTAAGAAAACACATTTCCTACGGTTTTAAAAATATCAACAAAGAAGTCCTTGTTCTGAATTTTCGCTAAAATTTGATTTGATAAAACTTATTGCAGCAAAAAAAAAATGGGGTTTCGGAGAAGGTGTTGCGATTGTTGATTATCATGCAAAGCAACCTGTATGCTGTATGGGAAGTTAGTGTG
Organism: Halesus radiatus; assembly: GCA_022606495.2. Classification (NCBI taxonomy): domain Eukaryota; kingdom Metazoa; phylum Arthropoda; class Insecta; order Trichoptera; family Limnephilidae; genus Halesus; species Halesus radiatus. The sequence goes on from JAHDVE020005739.1 coordinate 51,565, forward strand.
ACATGAGACATGACCAAATTTGTTTCGCGAAGAAAGGCGAAATACATTTTTTGATGTACAATTAAATATCATATAAAAAAGTATAAAGGATGATGGTTGAGTAAAATAATTATGCACTCTGCATCCAAAATTTACGTAGGTATTTATTTTTCCACACAGTTTACATTTTTAATACACAGACAAAGAAAAGGTATAGAATATATTTTGGTCTAACTGTTAAAGATACCGAATATTTTATTATTTTTTTATTTTATTAAAAGAAAGACAAATATTCCCTGGTTACGAATAACCTGACAATATTTCAAAATCTCCTACTACCATCACAATAAGCGGAAGATGTTGCTTGTGTCGTAAATGGAGGACTTATCCAGCCGAGAAATTGAACTCACGACGCCTGGGTGAGATCCAAACGTGATGCCAACTCAGCCACCTACCGGACGAAAACATTTTGTTTCGAATTAGGTACTTACATTTCCTTGTAGGGAAGTATGGGCAGAACGAAGTGAGATTAAATACATTTATATGGATTTAAAAAAATATATTTATCTAACTTCTAAATAACGCAGTAACAAAATTATTAAAACCTTTTGTGGAATAGAGAACGATAATTTCTAATATGCGACCGTTAATGTATTTTATGACATCATTTTTGTAGCCGTTGAATTTTTAATCATAACTGTGAACAGTTTACAACAATTAACACTTTGGAGATAAGTCGCTGTTTGCATTCCAAGGAAAATAAATGTTCACTGGAAATAGGCGATAAGCACGTTCAACTTTTATTACTTCAAGGAAAATCGTTAAAAACACATAAATTAGAAAATACCAACGTCATTGCACCATCGAATATACAAATATAATATCTAACTAACTATTCGAAAAAATAATATTGTATGTTTAGATAGTGTGGTATACCTTAACCTATCATTAACTGCCCGATTGTAACACTTCATTTCGGGTAATAAAAATAAAAATAAAACATCATCCATAAATATTCACTTTTTATAACCACAATAATTACTTTGGTAGAAAACAATCGCACGCTAGTTTTTTTACAATGAAAAAGAAGTAGTAGAGGTTTACTTTCAATTCGGAATAGCGATGGTGAGCATAGTGATTGTGATGTCCATTTTGAGATGATCAATCATGTAAAAAACCGTAATCAAGGAAACGTTTCAAATTACACAAATCTCTAAGAAATCGAACAATTTGATTTATTCAAGATGGATTTTAATGAACAATTTGCCGTTGGAAAAAAAGCAATATGTTGTAATAATTTTATGGAATCATGCAAATATTTTATTTTATTTATTTTTTTAAAAAGAAAGAACTGGTTACGAATAACCTGACAATATTTGAAAATCTCCCACTACCATCACATGGAGGACTTAGCCAGCCAAGGAATTGAACTCACGACGCCTGGGTGAGACCCAAAAGCGATGCCAACTCAGCCACTGACCGGTCTATATGCTTTTATGGCACTCTAGTTGACGACTTATAGATGGTTGAAAATTAAAAAATTATTGTTTTAGATAAATGTAATCGTCATTTTTGATAAATACTCACATAAAATTGGTGTCATTCGCATTCAAGTGAAATTCGAAATATATTTCGACTATGGTAAGCTGTATTTCGATATTAGCCATCACTAATTCAGGAGAAGCTCTAATCGGTATATAAATCATTATTATTATTTGGTTTCCAATGCAACTTTCATAGTTGTCATCCATTTGGCAGGCAAAAGCATGAAGCCATCAGACGTGATTCCAGTGCCATAAATCATACATTACCTACGCCAATTTAATTGAAACAAGGTATTACGTACACACACAACTAGACCCAGGTATCTGATAAATTAACTCTATGGAATTGAAAATTCGGCGCAAATAAGATAGTAGTACATACATACATACTAATTGAAAAAGAGATGCATCAGATCTGCCAAAACGAAAATGGGAAACTTATTTTTATGAGAGCTTGATACATTTATCATTGTCACCACGTTGAGTTTCCTTGAGATTATATTTATTTTAATCAGCAAATGAGTAAATATTTGTGACAAATGCATCAAGTAATTAACACTATTTTTAGAAATAATACACGGTTTAAAAATATATATATATATTGTTAAACAACATTAACTCCTAAGAAAAAAAAACTTTTTAAAAATCATGCAAGGAAAACTGAAGGGATAAATGCAATTAAACCCGGTATTTTAAATATGGGGAATTTAAAAAGGAGCATAATTATATTTGAGGGATAAATTGTGCGAATTGTTTAAATTCAGATGTGTGTTCGGTTTTGAAAGCGCCACTTACTTCAAATTGTATTTGAATTAATAGTATTTTTTTTCTTTTGTATTAAGGTAAATTTATTAGCAAAACTAACAAGTTTAGTGTTTCTAACATTTCCATGGTAATACTAACGTTTTTTTTAAATTTCTTGGGCATTTCCTATGTAACAATTTTTAGACAACTTATTTTAAACAGTTAATTTCGCAATGTACATTTGTTACTTATTTAGACCCCACCTGCCATCAAATCAACACCCCCACTACCCTCACCTAACAAGATCTAAATACTTTTGTACTTGTATTGTTTTGTAAGTTTTTTTTAAAGCTGGTTTAATGAGACGAATGTGTCGAATCCGGTAGCGAATTATTAGAATTAAGTAACAAATATACGCTCTATAAAATAAACTTTTCCAAAACAAAATGATTCGAACGTCTTAAATAAAGGGTAGTCATTTCCAATTGCAGATTTTAAGGGAAAATTAATTAATTTGGCAGAGGAAGGCGACATACTAAAACATTTAGAAGTTTGGTTTTATTCATCAATACCTTTAATATGTACTCAGGTTTCACCTTCAATTGTACCTACCCACCTGCCAGTAGCGTACAGTCCCATAAAGGCTAAAATGCTGTGCCTACCGTAAGAAATACAAAACTATAAAAAGAAGCAAAAAAAAAACAAATTTCGGATCATAATTTTTTTCTCAACAAAGGTGTTAGTACTTTTTATGTCACAATTGTTCTACATTGATAAATTGTATCCATTTGACAATTTTTTTGGGTACTTTTTAGTTTCAAGATGATTTACGGCAATGCACTCGACTTTCTCAATCTAGTTTTTTGCGGAATACATTATACACAAAGTCGCACTTCCGCATACCGATTTCTCTAAAAGCTGTGAAATTGTAACACTGCGCTGCTAGTAAATCTCGCACTATAAAAAATGTCCAAAATTTTGAAATTAGGAACATAATGTTATACCTCACCTAAAAGTTTTACCCTATTCATAAATTCACTTTTTTATATTCCAGCACTACCAGTATGTTATAGACTAATATGAAGAAAAAAAAAAGTTTTTTATGGTTCGGGTAAATGCTGAAATTTAATGTAATGTTTTACTGAAAAAAGTCACCTATTATCTCGAAACAACATTTTATTAAACTACTCCTTTTTCTATCATTTTATCAATTTATTATATATTATGAATATTCCCTGTTAATATATATATTATTTTTTGTTGTTTTTTTTTGTTGTTGTTTCGATACATTTCATTTGTATTTACATAATAACAAATTACAAATCTAATCAGACAATTCCGGATGTTTTCAGAGTCCTCACTAGGGGTTCCTGTGCTGAAGGTGGATTAGGATAAAAATAACACCTCTTTTTTGATTTCTTTGAGCTAGGTTTTGGTTTGATTTTTGAAATTCACTGCATATTCCGCTTTTTTATTGCTTGTGGAAGTGAATTACAGAGCTTAGTGGAAGATATTTGTAGTTCCTTTGTCCAAAAGAATTTTTTAATTTTGGATATATTACATAAAACACGGTAGGGTTTCAATTGTCATATAAATTAAATATCTATTATCAAGTAAATTAATTATATATTGTCATACAAATTTAATATATATTGTCATATAAATTAAATATATATTGTCATATAAATTATATACAATTTGTCATAAAAATAAAACGTTTAGCTGCACGCTTTGAAAAAAAAGGGGGGACAGTTTGAAGAGAAAAATCAGTCAAAACTACACATAGCCTACCCTTGGTTATCGAGCAATGCGGGCCACCGCTGCCTAGGTATTGTTTTTAAGTGTAACATAACATTAAGTGTTTTTCTAGTTTTATTACTTTGCAAGATAATTTATTGCCATCATCCGACTCCACCACAAAAAAAAACTGCGAACAATGTTCGAAGAGCAGTGTCGGGAGAAAAAAAATGCTTACAAAATGTAGGTAGGTACCTACATAATACATACATATCAAGTTATATTTTACTTTAATGATACACAGAATTATAATCGGGAACAATCCACATTTATAATTTTCGTAGTACTGACATTATTATATTGTACATAAGGTGACGCATTCTTCATTACAAATTAGTTTACATTTACAAAATCGTTTATAGTTCGTACTCATCGAAATAGATGATCGTGTTACTGATTTATCTACTAAAATAAAGCATCTGTGTAAACGTGAAATACACTAGATAAATATTGATTAAATAGTCTAGTAGTTGTAATTTCATTGTTGATCACTGTTTATTTTGAAAAAAATGGTATATAGATATCATATTATAATATGTCAATTGTGATTCTGTCAAATAAACTATTATTGATAAGAATTGACAAAGTTTAATATAAATGTACATGCATGATATCTTAGAGATAGACATGTAATATAATAGTTTGGAATTTGCTGTGTGCAAAACTACAACCTATCTCGGCGCCACCTATGAAAATATCTTCAAACTATTTATGTATCGCTTTCCTCAGTCTGTCTCGTCAAATACCGTAGAAATATAATAATACGCGCAGCTCCTGGCATTTACCATACATTGAGATGGCAGCGTGCTACACTAGCGCCCTCCAGCGGCCCGAATTTGTATGAATAGTTTTTTTCATACATTTTAATAGATTTTCTGTGAAATATATTCTTAATAAATCATAGAAATCGAAAATTTTATTGAATAATTTATTTCTTTTCAAACTGCATATTTCATCCATTACCCTACCAAAGGCTTATTGTTATCACTAAGGCAATGTAGTAATAGGATTTTCTTTGTGCATGTATGTATTTCGTTCATAAAACGAGAAGCCAATACGATTTAATTTAACTTTTAATAATTTTTTTTTTGGAAAATCCTCTTTATTGCTGACATTTCTTATTATATTGTTATAGTTACATATATATATGATATTGTTTCATAATAAAAATCATGTAATTGTGCTAGTGGGTACTCGTAATTTGTAATAAAGGTAAACCATTATTTTGGAAACCTTAATTTTTTTATAGGTTTCGTTTTTTCAGTCGTAAATTAGCAAGGCATACTATTCGTCATTCGATCGTATTTTTGCTCATTTTTTTTTTCTGTAAAAATGTACTAAATTTTATTTTAATCAGAGATTCATAAGCATTTCATTATTATTTTATTATTTCTGTCCTTCGCTTCGTTTCTATCTTTTTGTTATTATTTTCCTACTAACAAGTTACTGAAGCAGCTTCATTAATTCTAATTAAAAAAAAAACACACTCAAAATGCCCCCCACAAAAGATAAAAATGAAACCAGAAGCAAATTAATAGATATTCATTAAAAACTTACATTCAGGGTTCTGGTACATCCTGGAGACGCTGACGTCATCCAATGAACCCCCGGCTAGCTTCTCGGCCAGCTGCTGCAGGAAGTCACGCACCTGGCGCCCCTCGGCCTCCACTTCGCTCCCTCCCCCCCGAGCCCCCCACACTAAAGCAACATTAAAAATATTTATTTATTTGTTTAATATCAACGGTATAAGTATATCATACATAATAATTACACGTCACAGTTAACTACAAGCATAAGAATATGGCACAATTAATTTTAAAGGATGACTATTAAATGCGGAATTAGGTTGTACAATGATATCAGAGATTATATATATTTTTTTTTTATATGAATACCTCACAAGAGTCCCAACTGCTCCCAACCGTCTGGAGCCAGCGAGACTATGACATTACCAATTGGGGAATGTTGTGAGGCTGAAGGTATTGGGGAGGGGAAGGAGAAGGGGAAGAGGAAGGTTGGGAATACCTGGCTATTCAGATCTGGTCACCAAACACGGCTAAAAGCCATTTCAAGCAGCGTTTCAATTCTGAATGGTGGTCTTTCACCAGGGCGATACTGGGAGTATCTTCCACTCTGGAACGTGCGCAAATATACTACATATTATTTTTAAATGAATTAATTGTGAAACAACACAAATTAATTAAATAAAAATTACTTGCGCACGCCGGGATTTGAACCCGCGACCTTCGGATTCGTAGTCGAGAGCCTTACCCCTCGACCATGGAGGCCGTCAATGTATGTTAATAAATGTTCATGAAGGATATAAGAGTAAAAGATATGCGGATTGAAAATATAGTATAGTACAGCCTTCTTGTACTTGCATTTCGCGCAGTTAATAGATGAGCTACATCTGCGTATCTATTACTAACTTCATGTAATCTAGGTACAAGCGAGTGTTTGTAATGCTCAGTCCTGGTGTTTTTTTTATATTAAAACAGGATTTTACAACGAGTATGTGGATTCATAGTAAATACTTGCAGAAAGGGATAAATTTTCGTGTTTTTCATAATATAGATAAATCCAATCTCCTGGCATCCCTCACAATGAGGCTAAAAAAATTAACTTGCATCGCCAATTGCATTACGATCTATGGAGCCTTGAAATATCCAATTAAGAAAAAATATCAATTTAAAAAAAAAAACAATTATGTTCATAAGTACAAAAGATTCAGGAAAATGGACTTACGACTGGCAATGCCAGGTAGTATCGTTAGTAGGTATATTTTATTTAAAAATATGTAGGATAAGGGATCTAACCTTTTAAATGATTCAGTTTGTCGTCTTCTTCAGACCAAGATCCGAAATAAAAATTCTCCCTCAACAGCTGCAAGAAGGAATGGCCACCCTTCAGTTGAGATGTTAGAACCAACCTGGAAATAAATAATAAAATATTTCAATTTATTTTGTCGTTCGTAAAAATACATTGGTAAGGTAACTACATTATTATGCGAAAAGGTGTTCCAAAAACGTTTCATATAAATCACAAGAAGATAGGTACATGGAAAAAATAGCATTATATACAGAAGAGTATGAGAAAAAAAAACAGACCAATTAATTATGTTCACGGATAAGTTGGTTTCTATCACTATTAGATTATTTCCATCACAGTGTGAAATAAGCTATCTTCAATAAATAACAGATGTCGCTCATTATTATTATTATTTATTTAAAATATTTTTTGTAAACGATAACGCTAGATTTTAACTTTGTTAATGGTAAATAAAATATACAACAACTCGCTTAAAATAGGCTCGTCAAAATTAATTAATAGAAAAATTTAATACTTTTGCATTTATGGGAAGTTTGATAGTTCAGTTGATTTACCTGTCATTGCCGCATGGGCGACATCTAGCGGGCCCGGGCGCGTCAGTGCAGCAGGCTGCGCAGACGGGCAGCGCGCATGACGCGCACTCGGCCGCGGTATCGGCGCTGCAAGCTGCGCAGACCGTACGGGGTTCGCCCTCAGCGCGTAGGATGGCACCGCGATGCACGCGTCTGAAACAAATAGAAAAAAAACATTATATTTTATTTTGAGTCCTGATTTAACTAAAAGAGGACCAAAAATTCGAAAGAAATCATGCACTCCTTATGCAGGTGGCGAAAATGTTGAAATTTCCGCTTAACACCGGCCGCATATTTCGATTTAATCATAAAAAAATCACGAAATTGCGTGTTTTATTTATTTTGTAAAGCTCAGGCATAAATATAAAAATGCTTTTCGGTAATATTCTTAAAAAAAATAATAATTGCCACGATGAACAAAATTACAATATCCGAAAGAAAAAAACGGTTCTCGGTAGGAGATTTTTCACTTTAAACATTTTTTTTAGGTGTGAGAATTTTTTTTCGAGGCTTGGTTTAGTAAACCTACTCTGGAAAACACTATTTTTTTCGTTGTCCACTGTGTACACCCGTCATACAAATCCATTCAAATCATAAAATGAACAATAATGAACTAACACTCTTTATAAAAAAATAAATAATTCTCTGCTATCTTTTTAAAATGTTCTATTATGTGACAATGCGACCATAAACATATATTATACTCTTCTACAAAGGTATCACGAGTAAGTATAAAAGATTAAAGTATGATGTGCATTTATAATTGAGTGTAGAGTAATAATGAATTACAAATGAGATGTAAAAGTTTAAAATATAAAGTATGAAAGTTTAAAGTATAAAAGATTAAAGTACGATATGCATTTTTAATTTAGTGTAGAGTAATAATGAATATCACTAAAAAGACCTTTGGTCATAGATAAATGCACGCTACTGATTTGGGGTATTGTTGTACTTTATCTCCATGCGGTATAATAAGATGTGGGTAGGGTACCTATGTAAATTGCAAAAGCTGTCATCGGACTATTGCAAAAAAAAAATCACGACATCGCTGGAACATAATAATTATATTTTTTGTTAGATAATCAGGTATAGAAGCGCTCGTGAAAGAAATGACTTATTTCAATAATAACTCTTCGTCCGAGATGGTTGAAGCCTTAAAAAAATTAGATTCTTAGAAAATATCATCTGTAAAGTGATATGACGTGCCGTCTTTGTAAGTCAACAGTTTTTGTGAAGTGCTTGATCTTTGATCCTTTTTATTCCATTCAATTAATCCGAGGATTTATAATGTGCACATGTTCGTATTGATCATCTTGATGATTGATATTAATCTATAGAAATTGGGTAAAATCTCTATGCACTTCACAATTTGACGAGCGTGTACAAAATGAATGAACTTGAATTTATGGATGATATTGTTTTGCCCATCACTGAAAACAACAACAAAAAACCAACCAGTCTAATCCAAAATAAAATATTTTATTTACGTTCTTCAGTTCTTGTATACAGCGCGTTTCAGGGAAGAAAAACTTCAGGAGGTGATTAATTATTCACAATATTTCAAAACAGAAAAATTCTATATATTTTTTTTAAATTTTATGTAAGTCAAATTTAATAATGTTATTATTTTGTTTGTATTTAAGTTTTTATTAGCTGTTTCGGCGATCATGGCCATTTTCAAACTATGATTAGACCACGTTTACTTATATGATTATACTTACTCTCACCCACTTTTAGTTTGGACGGTGTTTAAAATGGTTTATTAGCGGTAAAACTGACTTTGTTAGAAAATAATTAAAAATTCTTTATTCTTTGAAGTACTTAGATTTATAATGTGTTTTCCCCGCATTAATTGACAATGTTTTTTGATTGATTTGTAATGACGTGAATGCTACTGACTTATTTAAATGTATTATATTGTTAGGGATATAATTTATATATCATATTAGATGGAGTTCCACGAATTAAACACAAAAAAAAAATTAATAGAGCAGTTGTACTTTAAAAAAAAAGTTGTGTTATGTTTTAAGCATTACTCGCGGTGTCTGTATGTTCCCACCATAGAATAAATAATAAGCACTGGAAGTACCTTCTATGCATAGAATATATTAATGCTTCCATTTAGATTTAAATGGAAGCCGGTGTATCTTTGACTTTGCACCTTTTGGTTCTAGCCCAAAGAGAGCTATTGAGAACTCCATGCTGCAACTCTTACACTGCCTGCGTTGTATATTGCCATTTCATTTGATCGAAATGAAATGATGATGAAATAATTTTTGTATTACCCGTAAGCCAGACTTTTGGATCACGAAACACACCCATATCGCAATTTTTATATTCCTCTTTACCCTATGGTACCCACCCTCTCGCATAGGTAGGTATGTGTATAGCCAATCAGTCGTTAGGTTACGGTAGTCCATATACTTACGCAGCTAGCCAGTAGCGGTCTGTAGTAGAAAGTATACCGAATGTTTACTATAAAGAATCAGTTACACAAATTCTTAATTTATGTAATAATTGTCGTAACTTAAAAAAAATACAAACGTTCTTCTTTAATTTTTTGAATAATGACCACCTGGAATTTCGCGTTAGTTACCACCCTGGAGCACTGTATGTGGATGAAACTTGTAGTGTCACGCTGGTGATGTAGATCAGATCTGAATACCTAATTCCAAAACATACTCTTCTTCCCCTACCATATAATTTTCACCTCACATTACGTAATCGGTCTTGCCACAATTCTCTAGGGTGGCATATTTAATTTCCATGGAAAATTATTCAAATAATCGATTGGGATAACCATTAGGCTGCTCATAAAATTATGTTTGGTTATTGAATATAACTCTTTTTATTCCTACTAATAATTAAAATGCATGAATGCGGAAAAAAACACTTTGTGTCAAATTCACCAAACAATGACATCATACTACCTATTGGAAGGATCAAAATATTTTCTTATTTTTTTGGTGGCATCAACAGATAGGTATGCAAACCACTGGTTTTAAAACGGAGTTAATAAAAAAAAAGTGAAAAGTTTGTATTGGCAGATCACAGCAGGTCTAAGGGTTGCCGCTACAGCCAAATCTTCTGGTTAGTGGAAAACTCCGACAAAACAATTCGGAATTTTCTCTGCAGTTTTCTCTGCTGTAGAATTTGTGGATAAAAATCTTTGAATTTACGAAAAAAACATTTGTTTTGGCTACCTGCAAAGATAAGTATGTCAAGCTGTATGCATAATTTGGCAAATAGTTTTTTTTTATTTAAATTCACCGAAAACATTTTGCTACAAGTATTTGAAAAAAAATACTTCTGCGTTCTACATAGTAGGATGACGTATTATCCTATTTAAGGGGTAATGCCACTTTAAAAATTTAATGAGCATAATTTCAATTATTTTTTAATGCAACATAGCGAATGGAATACAATGTGTGATTATTTGCCTTATTGTACATACATTCTTGTGTATTTACATTTTTTTTTACAAATTGATGGCGCCAGAGCTCACCAAACGAAGTTTCCTTTCACGCATATGGATCCGCGGCCGGAAATATTTCTCCTCCTATTTCTTACTTGGCACAAAACACAAAAAAATCAGTTCTACATAAGATTATCTCGGGATACGGAAAAAATAGCCCTTTTTTATAAAATTGGCGCCAGCTCAAATTATTTTTAAATATCGGGACACAATTTATTGAAAAAAAAATGATTCGTCGTTGAAAAATTACATTTTTACAACTAAACGTAAAATCTGTGCGCAATTCTTGAGATAATTTAAATTAACAACTACAGTTAAAATTACAAGTAAATTAATTATCGTCTGTAGAAGTTATGTTACTGGTCAGTTTGAAAAACGTTGTTTTGAGATATACGAGTTTTTAATTTCCTACGACATTTAAAAAAAAACGCGTTTTCAGTCAGGAACGTGTCTTAAAGCTGAATGCAGCGCTCGCCAACCTCCGCATACCTACTATAAGTCGTCCACAGAATATGCACTTAAAATCTTTCTCCCCTTATAAAACATATTGTGCCTTATTTCTAAGAATTTTCTTTTGCTTCTTCGATATCCTAGAGTGGTATTACGCCTTAATACGCATGTAAGCGCAAGAAAAGCCTAGGTACAAAATTACTTAGGTAACGCAAATTATTGAGAGATGTTACATGAAGTACTCTGTCATTTACGATGATTAAGTGAGCTGCGGGATATTATGGGACTGGTAGTAATAATTAGTATTGTTCAACTGGGTATTGAGGTTAATCGTGGACTATCACGGACTGTAATATCAGTCATGCATACCTAACTATAATAATGTAAGTAATACCAGTTCAAGATAAAGTCACAAAAAACAACAATATAGCATTACTACAAACACATAAAGATATCATACAGATTACTTTCGATATATTAACGTCGAGAACTTATTTGATAGTATCGATTATGCTTAGTTGTCGATGTGGCTGTGTTAGGTCCCCTGATTTTTTATCACTTTCAAAATATCAATATCATAATATGTCAAAACTATAATGTTTTGTCAGGATTTCAATGTTTTACACATTCTTGGTCTATTCTATGTGATTAATCTATTCATGAAGAGGTGTGCTTAATTATGACTAAAGTTGATGAAAAGTAAAACAAACAAACTTTTACAAAATTTTATTAAAAATGTTGTAAAAGTTTGTTACACTGGTAATTTTTTATTAATGTTTTTATTAGGTAAGTACACAAATATACAGGATAAGTATCATATTATAATATAGGGTAGTTTTATTATTTAACAGTCAGCACCCAAAAATACATACTTTGCAGCAGTGGCGGCTCGTCACTTTTAAGTGAGCTGCTAAGGCAAAAAAAAAAATACTACGAATGAATTATCTGTTATTTCTATGCGGGTAATTACGAAGGCTTCGGAAGACAATATTCCCCAAACTGTAATTTTTAAAATTCTATATGAAATTCGTAGTGGAATTTTAGGTAAAAATTTCAAAACATTGCTTCCATTGGTTTCCTAACTGCACATATATTCAGACATTTTGGGATGTATTTAAGCGAATTTAAAGATTATAGTGTGACGATTTTCATCTTTTTAAACCATATATATTTTCGTAACTACCCGTATAGAATTTACAGATAAATCATTTGTGGTATTGCTTGAGTTAGCAACCTGCAAAAGGATGTTTAGGGCCACTTTTAAGTGTAGGCCCTGGTAACATGTTCATATCCCAACATAAAAAAACTGTTGGTGTGCTCTGGCGCCATAAAATTAGAAAATATTAATCTATTTGAAAATTCTTGATGTGGTGACTATTTCAGTTCGCAACATTGTTTCAATTTAATTACAAAATAAAAAATAATTACGAAAAGCTCATTCAAATATAAAAAAAACTAGTCACCTTTTTCCATCACATTTCTCAGATGTTTCGGAAAACAAATAAGTATAAAAGGTGGTGTTAAGAACCGGGCAAAGCCGGGTAACAACTAGAGTATTCATTTATAATAATTACGTTTACAATATAATGGACATATTAATATTTTATAATTTCTTCAACGATTGGTCTTCACTTTTTTATATCTGTGTGTTAATAAAGTGGTGAATACAAAGTATATTATTTAATTCATTTATTAGATTATTATTTATTTAAAACAGTGGTCTAATGGATCGAATAAACATCAAATTGTATTGGAAATAGCGAAAGGGAATAATCGTCAATTTCTCATTATTAAAAACACAACAAAAAAAATGTTTGCATAAAACTGCATACCTATATAAAAATGTAATTAAACGGTTATACCAACAACATTAATTTATTACCTTCAATATATTATACCCACATACAACGTCATACTATACATCAGACGTTGTTACACGTTCATGTGAACATAAGCACTTAATTAAAATGCGTTAAAAACGCTGAAAACTGGATTTAACTGGATGCAAACGCATTAATTCCTTATCCCGTATGCGTTTAATTATAATTAGATAATTGGCCACTTAATTAATTTATAGGAAAAGTGAAGAAATTAAACAAACACGTTGGGAAATTTTTTATAAAATGAATATTACAATCTCTACTAAACATCTAAATTGGTGATATATAGCCTTTAAAAGGAATGGCTGCGTGGCCTTTTTTAAACAAAACTCACCTTTGGATTTAAGGCAAAAATACTCACCTAAACCGAATGATCTTTTTTTCATCAAAATCTATAGCAAATATCTAGTAAGGATTAGAAGTATTTTAAAAATATTTTGTTGAACTTTTTTGGTCATTAAAGAAATCGAATCTTCGCGATTTGAGATGTTACTTAAACAGTTATTTGGGGGCTAGTGCTGGATAAAAAAAATGTTTAACCCCTCTACAAAAAAAAAAATTCAAGTAGTTTTGATTTTATTTTATGTAATCATATTTATATAGCAAATATGACAATTAAAAAAAAAAAAAAAACATAAACAGGCAAACAATTTGCAAAGTTGCCTCTAAAATCATGAAAAACTGATTTATTTCTAATTTTGAAACCGTCAATTAATGGTGGAATTCCATTTTAAAATGAATTTTTTTTTGATTTAAAAACCTTTGTAACTTTTAAAAACACAATAGTTTTTAACACACAGTAGTTTTTAAAAACACAATAAACAGTACCGTCAGCAATAAAATAAATTTCAAACAATAAAAACAATATTAGAAAAGCAAGGAACTCACTCCCGAAATCCATGCTATATATACCATACATTTAGTATTCATTGTACCAGTCTGAGGATGCCCGTGATAGGGTGAAACCGGTCCGGTCGAAAATAAATAAGTGGAAAAAAGTTACAAAGGTTTTTTAATAAAAAAAAAGAAAATCATTTTAAAAACTGATTTCTTTAATGACCCATATTTCACAATTTTAAAAAAAAAATACTTCTAATCTGTACTAGATATTTACTCTATCCTTAATTTTAAAAAAAGGTCAATCGGTTTGGGTGGGTGTTTTGGCATCAAATCCAAAATAAAGTTTTGTATGAAACACGGTGCGCAGCCGTTCCTCTTAAGGGGTGCGGTATAGATGTTTAGGGTTAAAGTGAGATACCAAATGAATGTAGTTGAACCAAATAGACACCAACAAAAATATGTTTAATATATTATAATTCAAATGTAATAAAAATTCGATGACTCTAGAACATTAGGATTATGACATAACGTAATTACAGATTGCTATCCAGATTATCCGGATTTTTCGGTATCAAAATCCGCATTTTTTAATACGAAATTTAAATAACGAAATATCCGATTGGAAAATTTTGATAAAACAAGTTATTTGCAAAGCACTGTCATATGACACGAACCCGTCCAACAGGCTAATAGGCTAATAGGCTAATAGGCATGCGATACGTAATATGTAGACATTTCTAAGATATGGATAAGCAAATTTGTTATAATATGGCTGTTAACCCAATAACCATATGCTAAAATTATGCATAGGTACAATATTTAGTACAAAGAAATGTGGTTATTATTTTGCTAGAAAAATATTAAACATAAGAAAGAAAAACTAATATTAATTGAAAGAAAGAAAAACAAATGCGACGAAGGAATAGAACAGCATATTGGTTCGCCTGATATGTATGTATACGAATAGGATAATGCACCCTAAATAGAGTGCCTAGTAAACGGCACTTTTATAATATTTCAATGGGCACCCTTTTAAAATGTTCTAATAACCATAATCATCATAACCCGATCGGGGACTTACAAATTAACAATTTACCAATTTATAAATACCTGGAGAATTAGACGTTATTAAGGGGCTGTGACGGTGCCTCACCATTATTTGTTTCAAAATGTGCCCTAAATCTTACTTACCCTTTAAATAATATATTTACAATGTCTCTAAGGGTAGGAAAATTTCCAAAAAAAGTTTAAGGAAGGAATCATAATCCCCATTGATAAAAACAGGTTCAAAAAAGTAACGTTGAAAATTACCGCCCAATATCAATACTCTCGGCATTTTGTAAACTTTTTGAAGGTATTATCTACGATTAAATCTATACAATCATTGTTTGTAACATACAAAACCAACAACATGGATTTCTACAAAAAAAAATCGGTACTAACAAATTTAGTAAACTTTACGGAATATCTAACGAGCAATATGGACAATATAAATTGAATAGATGTAATCTATACAGGTTACTCTAAGGCCTTCGATAAGGTAAACCATTCCATTATCATAAAAAAATTAAATCAATTAGGTATCCACGCTGACTTACTTCGGTGGCTCACTTCATATCTCCAGAGTAGACTTCAATGTGTATCGGTTGAGGGAACTAAGTCTAGCTTTTTTATCGTGCGCTCCGGTGTACCTCAAGTTTCTCACCTAGGGCCACTATTATTTAATGTTTATATTTATGATATACACAAAAGTTTTTTACATGCACGCAAACGATAAAAATAAAAATTAATTGTCAAATCAATCAATGACTACATCAAACTTCAAGATGACCTCAATCGTCTTTTTGCGTACTGTAAATTCAACAAATAAGTTATTAATATTTCAAGATGAAAAAAATTTTCATTCACATAAAATAAAAAGAAAATTTATTTCAATTACAGTTTAAACGATACACATATTATTAAAGTTGAATATATTCGAGACCTTGGGGTAATACTGGATGTGAAACTAAATTTTATCAAACAAACTAATAAAGCCTATAAAATGCCGAGATTTATAATTCGTATTTCAAAAGACTATATTCTCTTTACACCACATATATACGCCATCACTTAGAATATTGCACACCGATATTGACACCTTTATACCAAGCCCATGTTGAAAGAATCGAAAACATTCAACGTAAATTTTCTAAGCATATAAATTATAAATTTAATTTACACTTTGCAAATTATACCGAAACCTTCAAATTCCATAACTGCATAATGTTTCAAACTCGACGCTTAATATTTGATCAAATCTTATTATTTAAAATTATGAATAATAGCCTGGACTCGCCAGAGCCCAATAACTTTGTAAAAAATTACATACATATAGGACCAATCTTAGGATAATCACTGGATACCTTTATACCAAGCCAAAAAACAAAATGATCATCACAGAAAGGTGATTATAACATTCGAGAATTTCGTCATAGGTAAGTGATTAGTATTTTTGAATAATATTTGGTAATGAAAGAATGTGGATAATTAGTGAGTGCGCAAATTTGCTATAGAACCTGTTTCGAATAAACTATGAATCTGTGGAATAATCTGTGGGCAAAGTTCTAACACGATCTTTACTAAGTACATAATGATTGATGCCATAAGTCTGTAGGTAGCTATAGTTATAAATGAAATTCTGGTGTAACACACAAACACGAGATTTTGCAAACTCCAATACACGACATTAATATAAAATAAAATATTATTATCTTATTTCGAAAAGTGTATTTTATGCCATGTTATTTTATTTTATTGAACATTGTTCAGTAATGATCTCTGACTACGGTTTATTCGGAAGTATAAAAGTGAATATATTTACAAAAAACTGTAAGGTAAAATAAAATTGCGTTGTACATGAATTCTGAACTGAACTGAATATGTAGGTATCCCAAAACTTAGATATTACTATACTCTTAATTTTGTCGCTAAAAATGAATAAAATACCTACTAACTGGAAATTTGTGGTAAAACATTTGTTGTAGAGTAGGATAAAATGTGTGATATTGTATTTCTTTACAAGAGAAAATAAATGTTAAGTTACAGGCAGAAAACGTGATTTTACCATACTTAACTGAAGTAAAAAAAAAACTCACTTTGGTAGAAGTAATTTTCCAAATCTCCTGTCTGATTATTTGAAAGCAATTGCTTACAAAACGCCGCTTGTATCATTCAGGCTTGTAGCCAAGGAATCGACCCGTGACACGTTTGACAGAAAATAAGTTATTGATTTTTTCTGGCTTAGCTCATTTTCCCTCTGCGTAAAATATACCCACCTAGGTTCCTAGCAGCTAAATTCCTGCTTATGTGATGTGTAATAAACACGGGATTAATTTTTAATACGTCTCTTTGAAGGAATGTCAGAATGCACATTTTGCAACGTCGTAATAAAGAAAAAGAAAAAAGGTTAAAAAATCAAGATCATAGATAAAAATCTATAAATGATACGGGGATGTGAATCTGTCCAATCTGTAATCAGTCATTGCATCTACGTATTTGAACATCATTTCATAATTAAATGTAACACCTTCGATATTTTTACAACTGCCTAAAAAAAATATGACAATCAGGGAATAATGATTTCTTTGACAGTTAGTTAGCCTTACCGTATTCGTGATTTTTTACATGACGGATGGTGATAGGAAAGAACAGGCAAATCATTTTAATGAGATACTTGCTTGCGTAGTTGTCCATATCGATGGTGATTCAAATTGGTTCGAAAGAGTTTGGAACACCCGCCCCCTGTCGCCCTCTTACCCTTCTATAATACAATACACAACTAGAAGTTCTACAATACAATACACAACTATAGAAGCAAGAATCTATTAAAAATAAATACTACTCTATGTGCTGTATTTTTTGAGTTGCAGATTAGAACCCCCATTACCTAATGCTGGGGAATAAGACTATTCAATTAATAGTCTTATTATTAAAATTATGAATTAAAAATTACTTTGTAATCACCATTTTATTAATATAAGTAATTTTTAATTCATTTATTAATAATGACGCCACAAAGTGAACACCAATATTTTGAAGAAATGAATAAATAATTAAATTAACAATGAAGGCAGAACACCAAATGATACGATGGGGTAGTAGAAGAAGGGATTATTATTAAGGAAAAAAAATAATTTGAAAGTTGGATCCTATTTATTATACATTTAGTGATAATTCACATGAAAAGATACTTTGTGAAATATAGAGAAATGCGATGTTAATTATGTTGGGTATAAATTCTAATTAAAAACCCAAGTGAAGCTTGGAAAAAGAGCCCCTTTAAAGCAATAATACGCCAAAAACACAAACTTTCCCGTCCTTAGTCAATCAACGCTTTGATTTACGCAGTGGATGGATGGATGGATGCAGGCAGCGCCGTCATTGGAACTTAAGAACACGTACTCGTAGATTGCCGTCAGGAGAATTTCACTTGCGCAAGAACAAGAATGCCGGTAAGTGTTGCCGTATGGGTGTTGTGCCAGATTCGCTTACATAATACGATATGCCTTAACAATATAAATAAATGTGCCTCGTTTATGTCGTGGATTATACAACTCTAGACTGGGATGCGTTACATATATGAAATTTTAATAAATTTTGTACCTTTTTATGTAAAAGTCATTCAATATCCCTTGTCAGCGACTGAATCGTGCCAATGTTAAGAGTAACGGCTACGAGGCCTGTTTCATACAAAACTTAATTTTGGATTAAGGCCAAAATACCCACCTAAACCTAATGATATTTTTTTTTCATCAAAAAGTATAGTGAATATCTAGTACGGATTAAAAGTAATATATTTATTTTGTTTTACATTATGAAATATAGGCCATTAAAGGAATTGATTTTTCGCGATTTTAGAGGCACGTTTTAACAATTGTTTGGGGGCTTAACGGTGATTTAAAAAAAAGTGGTTACCCCATCTGCTTTGAAAATATAATGAAATATAACTTTTTTTTTAATATGAAAATGAGCATTATGGTTGACTTTAAATTAAATTAAAAACGACCAATTTACATTGGAACACAAATTTACCGTACATAATTTAAAATATCGACCCGAACATAAACGTTTTTTTTTTTAAATGTTTTGTTTTTATATTTTTATTTACGTAATCATATTTACATAGCAAATATGATAATTAAAAAAAAAATAATTCAATAAACCCGCAAATAATTTTCTATGTTGCATCTAAAATTATGATTTTTTTTTCATGGCCTATTATAATTTAAAAATAAAATAAATAAAATACTTCTCATCCATACCAGATATTTATTAAACCTTTAATTACAAAAATAATATATCATTCAGTTTGGATGGGTATTTTGGCCTGAAATCCAAAATTAAGTTTTGCATGAAACAGGCCGCGCAGCCGTTCCTCTTAATATATTGAATATTGACATGATATTTTCGAAACGTAAGTATCAGACAACACCGAAGAGATAAGCTTATAGAACTGTGTTGGGGTGTGTCCGTGCGTGCAAAGTAAAATCAATTTGACCTGGTGAAATTGAGCAAAACTTTTTCAAATACCGAAATTCTTTCTTGAACAGACAACCAATTAGTTTGGCCTATCTGGGGCCTGGAGTTTTCGTTCAAATCGGTATAGATTACACATCTAGGGATTTTGTGTTCAGGGTCAGGAGGGATTAGTTTTTAATACGAAATAATGATTATATTTTTACGCAATACAATACACATTTTTAACAGAATAACATATATACCTTTTTTAATTTATCAAGATCAAATCAAAAATATGACCATATTCCGACCATCATAGGTATGTTTTACAAAATATTTTATATCGAGTATCCTCAAAAAAAAAACTTTAGAAGGTTTTTCTTTAAAAATCCGAGGAGAAATATATAAATATATATATATTTTTTTTCATTTTTTCATAAACAGTAGCTTCAATGTTTTTTTAAATGGAGATTACAAAACTTTGGTAGATTTTATTAGATAAAACGTACCGCGAAAGGATTTCAATTTTTTCCCCATTTTTCAAAATAATTTTCATATTTTTAATATTTTTTGGAACATACGTAGGACGGTCAGAAAAGGTAATATTTGTGATTTGATTTTGATAAATGCTAGCCCTATGTAAATTTTAAAGATATGTAATAAATCTTTTTCATTTAAAAAACATTATGTTTATCATAATAACACTATTGTTCAATTTTAAAAAATCTACCATTAATATCAGGCTGGGAATATCATGATGTCCTTTATTAGACACTCAGTATTAGGTATCAAAACAGTGTTTCTATCACCACAGGTGGCAATAAAGAATTACTTTATCTACCTACCCATAATATATCAATCGTTCAATGGTTTTTAATTTGGTTTTATTGAGAGTTTTTTGCGAAACTTTTTAAAATTGTTTTCTATACCTATTAATTTGTATTGCTTTGTAAAAATACATGTATGTAAGTTTTGGGCATATTGCCTATTTTATGTACATAATAAAGATTAAAAAAAATTATAGCACAATAATGTTATTAATTGATAAACTAAAGTTCTTTAAAACTTAAGACAAGATTTTTGTGCATAGTGCAAAGGGTAACAATTATTATTTTTATAAACAATAATTATTAATCTAAAACACTCATCCAAATTGAAAAAACCTTCCGAGTAAAGATAAATGTCGCCGGCAGGACTCGAACCCGCACCCTTCTAATGTCCGGTCAGATGCTCTACCGTTGAGCTACGTCGGCTTATCGCAAACCCGCCAAGTTAATCAATATATACTAGTGTTTCATTCAATAATTACTGTTTTTTATTATATTTTCACCTGTAAACAACCAACTTTAATAGTATGAGAAAGGCTTGTAACGGCTAAATCCCTCAAATAGATGGCGTCGAGACAAATTATGTCTACATTTTTATTGGTGAAAATTGCTTTGACTTGTCAAATATTTATTAATTGATAAACTAAAGTTCTTTAAAACTTAAGACAAGATTTTTGTGCATAGTGCAAAGGGTAACAATTATTATTTTTATAAATATCATTTATCATGACATTTATCTTTGCTCGGAAGGTTTTTCAATTTGGATGAGTGTTTTAGATTAATAATTATTGTTTATAAAAATAACAATAATGTTATCATTATTTCAAATTAATGAATAATCCCTCTCCGACGTCCCTCTCACCCTTAATCACGGAAATGGATAAATAATGCTTTTAACCCTGTTATAAATAAGTAATATCAGTTAAAGGTTTTATCTCAGTTAGATACGCAAAAAAACGTATTTTTAATAGTGATGTAATGTTTTTCCGTTAGATTTCTTCGTTTATAGGGAACATCACCTTTAGTTCTTCGATCATTGATTCCTCGCAGTAGTCGAAGCCGGGGATGTTGGTTAACCACGAAATGAGGTCAGTGTTTTGGCAATCGGCATTTTTTATACGTGCGTTCAGATGATGACATGCTTTTTTAAATTTTATAGGTTCAAAATACTGGCTTCAGTTCATCAGCGCAGTGTCAATATGTCAAATGATAAGAATTGTGTGAACAATATAATAACAATTATTTATCTATAAGATTGTCTGACTGGAAATGTACTTTTACTGAAATAGCTTACCAATCGATACAGGCGTTTCACACCTAGTGAGATGGGCAATACGTCAGCACCAAAAATATATGAATGTAAAAATAAAGAAAATCTGGCAATATTCGATTAATAATTATTTCTATTTTCATACCTACATGTAAAAAAATACTTAATTTCATTACACGCTATTTTTTGTAAATACTGTGGGAAAAATGCATACTACATATCAGTGGCGTGCAGTCTATGAAGGCTGAAAAGCTGTGCAAAAAAATATATATGGTAGCCTGATAATAATGAACCATAAAAAAGATATTAAGGAATCATTAGAAAACCACGATAATTTTTTGTCGAAACGTATTTTTCCATGCTTTTGGTTAGGAATGTGTGCATTCATTTATCCAGTTAGCCACAAGAATTAGAGGGGAACGATAATAAAATGGTATTTTTCATACATATGCAATCCGTAATAATTCTAACTGGAAAAACAATACGCAGCCTTACTTTGGTCATAGAGCAATGCACGCCACTGCTGAATATATTTGAAGTTTCGATATGCTAGTGTGAATTGGCTTTTAAGCATTCGAAGTTAAGTAAGTTAAATGATTAGCGAATTTGTCTAGGTAAATATCATAATGGGTCGACACACAAACAAATTATTCATCAACAGCGGTTTCACAGTGACGGAATGATAAAAAGCATTGCTTTTAAATAACTACAATTTCAACTTGGTTTACATGGGCAAATACGTATTTACAAATCAAATAGATTATTATTATTACGTTTTAATTAGCACAGTTCCAAAGATCTCCAAATATTTACCATCCAAATAATTATGCTGATTATAGAAGATGATTTTTAAATAGTTTTCTGTATTTCAACAACGACATACATCTTACAGATGATTTACCACTTTTCAGTGTACAATATTAGATACTAGCTGATGTGTATCCGGTCTCGCATAGGATTTTTATTTTTATAAAGTTACGAAGTTGCAAATTCTTGCTTGTCGTTTGGGTGCTATAATTGATTTTACAGCGAAAGTATTGCCTTGTGACGACTATTACTATCTCTAAACAAAGAAACAAAAAAAAAAACATTAATTTGTAAATTTAATTTCATTCCAAACATTTATTTTTTCAAAATATATCTAAATAATAAAGTTCTTAAGTAGGTACCAACTTGTGTTTTCCATTTTTTCAATATTTTCACCAAAAAAACCTTCCTCTTTTGAATATGTAACCAGAGTGGAATATCTATGGGCTAACTTCAATATGACATGGCGGGTTTAATGTTTTTCATACTAATTTTAAAACGGTTTAGCAACAGTTTTACACATTGGATTTCATTCAAACTACTCTCTAAACCGTCCCGGCACTAATAAGAACAATATATTTTCAGTGAAACCGGTTGATTAATTTTCGAGAAAATCGAGGACAGACAGACAAACATTCAATTTTATGTACAGAAATTTTAAATACTATTAACACTTAAAACACGTCATTTTTCAGGTGTAAATCCGAGCTAATATAAACAACATACGACATTTTCACGTATAAATCATGGTTATTATAGATGTAAAGTCGAGATATACGAAAATTTTCAGGTTGACTTCACAGTTGATTTTCTGCAGGTAACTCGTAGCTTAGGTTTTTGTGACCATCGTTGACTAAGCAATACACACAGTTTTGATTTAAATTCTAGCTGGCTGTTGAAATTACATTTACACTGACACAATAGAGTAGCGTATGCAATTTGTTTCATGAAATATGTGTGAAACAATTTTTTTTTAATCGTGAATATTATGCATTTTGAAAATCAAAGTAATAATCTTATCATTTCAGATTTTCGCACTGTGAATACAAAAAAAACTATGCCAAGTAAAAAAAATTGAAATTGTTACAGAGTTGAGTTATGACAGATTTTGGGTAGCATAAAAAAATATTCTTGAAGCCTGTAAAACGATGATATATTAAAAAAATT
Source organism: Halesus radiatus (assembly GCA_022606495.2). Lineage (NCBI taxonomy): Eukaryota > Metazoa > Arthropoda > Insecta > Trichoptera > Limnephilidae > Halesus > Halesus radiatus. The sequence continues at coordinate 75,245 of JAHDVE020005739.1, forward strand.
ATAAATTAAAAAAAAAAAAAAAACAGGCTAATTGACCATGAGTGTAAGGGTGTAACAAAATATGATTTGGCTTACAAATAAAGCCTTTATATATAAATCTTTTATTATAAAGGATAACATTTTTTATAAATAAAAAATAAATAATTAACCCTTTTTATTAAAACATTTGAAAATAATAATTATACTAAAGCCACATACCCACCTAACATAGTGGGCAAAATTTAATTTTCATAGGGTTGATTGAACCATCCGAAGGCTAAATTTTCTACAGATCTACTTATAGGAGTTTTACAAAAGACTCATTATCTCAGTTCGATGTGTTTCTAATTATCGTAGTCTTGTATTCACAGTACGATTTATGGTATATACTTTTAATTGATATTTATTCGGTTGGACAACAAAGTGATTTGACATTGATTTTTCTATTAACAGACGATAACGTTTCACGGAAAATGATAATGTTATCAACACCTTACTATTTATTTCGGCGAAAAATAATATTTTTATTTACATTATTAATAAGAAAAGGAAGTTGCGTGATATTTATCCATAACTAATATCGATGTAATGCGAATATAATATTTTTCGCATTTCAAATTATTGATACGATATTGTCACGTCCACTTGTTACAGACATACAAAATATTCATTTGTTGGTCTTATCAGCCAGACATGAATTAATGTCAGTGTTTTGTTTTCAGTCTCACTCTTTATAACTCTTCAATAATTATACAATATGAAAAGAGGTATTATTATACAAAAGAAACGATTAAATTAATTTTAAAAACTTAAGATTAAATGAAAATTTAGGTGTTTCAAAAAAGTTCCATGGTGATTTTTCCAGTCTTCGGATGATTTTACCGATCCTCGTCAAAATCAAACCAGGACGATCCCGATGGCCTCGCAGACATTCTCTCAATGTACATCTCATGGGTGATGATCTTCAGCATGACGACTTCCATGGTGCAGAGAGCGAACAGGAATATGAAGAAGATCATCTTGGTCCCTCCATGCTGGGGAGAGTCCATGGAAAGATCACTCTCCTGTTCCACCCAGGCTTCTATGCTGCTCGTCGTGAGCTCCGAAAACCCCTTCAACCAAGGCATCTTGATAAACTAATTATATCGCAGATTAAAAATATTCACAGAATATTAGTCAACTAATGTTTGTTTGATTTGATTCGTGTGGTTAACGAACTTCCCGAGGCACTAGCAGTGTAGTGACCTATTAAAATCACTGTTATTTTCATAGTTTCGTAGCACTTTTACTTCCTCGTTACGGCGCGATCATTTATTTCGTTCAGCCACTGACCAGCAAATTGGTCGATCTGTTTCATAACAGTTTTTGGGTCAAATGTTGTAACTTCAAAACGCTCTCGTTTTTAAACAGTATTGCTAAGTCGGAACCCAATTATAAACACATAAGCACTTTTATTATAGGAGAAACAGTCCCATCTTTTCTGTCACAATGACAGTGTGTCAGATTTTGAATTGTGTTCTAAATTTCGCGGCGCGCGGTAGAAGCTCTTTGTTGCCAGAAGGATAATGAATTACTGTTGAGGTAGGCACTCTATTAGATAAGATTTAAGAAGCCTGTTTGTAGTCTGTATAGTAGTCTACCACGACGTAACGACTCTGGCGGCCAACTGAGCGCATTCGGTGCCTAAGACAACAAGCGTGGCGAGACGGTGCGGGAGGATTTCAAGGACTTTGGGTTTACCTGTGTATTATCGCAGGTATGTCGTTGCGTTCAGGAAATGGATTTATTGCACTTTTATTGATTGGACGCGGGTAACCGAGGTAATATGTGCATTTGAGGATTTACACTTCGCTGATCGGGGTCATTTGAAGTAAAATGAAATAACATTGTTTTTTTTTTAAGGTATATTACATAAATAATAAATACACCAAGTAAATATTTATTACACTCATAAAATAATAGTTATCTACAGTGAAAAATATTATGGCTAAAAAAGTGTATATTCATATAGGTAACCAAACGTCGATTCTCAATGTTCATAAAAGATTTAATGTGTATAATTATTCGCACAATTTATAAATCGTTATTTAAAAGTGAATTAAAAAAAATCTAATCAAAACGCCCCATTAGGTTGGCACCATTGCTTTTCGACATCTGACGTCACACATAAAGGTTTGCGTGTAGTCTGGTGTTGAATTTGTATGAATATTTTTATTTGTCGATTTCGTTTTGTATATTTTAATGTGTAGTTTTAAGTTTATGCGAAATTTTTACTTAAGTTGGGCGACTAAACTCTATAATTGCTTTTCAATATAAAAATAAAACTGTTATTTCGAGGAACGGCTGCGCGCCCTGTTTCATATAAAACTTAATTTCGGATTTAATACTCACCTAAACCTAATGATCTTTTTATTCATCAAAAAGTATAGTAAATATATAGTACGGATGAGAAGTAATATTTTATATTTTTGTTTTACATTATAAAATATAGGCCATTAAACTAATTGAATTTTCGTGATTTCAGAGGCACCTTTAACAATTGTTTGGGGGCTAACGGTAATTCAAAAAAAAAATTACCTCGTCTGCTTTGAAAATATAATGAAATATAAAAAACGATTTTTTTTTTAAATATTAAAATAAACATTACGGTGGATTTTAAATTAAATTAAAAACGAACAATTTACGTTTTAACACAAATTTGCCGTACATGATTTAAAATATCGATACGAAAAAACGTTTTTTTTTTCAAATGTTTTGTTTTTATATTTTTATTTACGTAATCATATTTACATAGCAAATATGATAATAACAAATAAAAAAACAATATACCCACAAATAATTTTCTAATTTGCCTCTAAAATTATGAAAATTGAATTTTTTTCATTGCACATATTTCATAATTAAAATAAAAATAAACAAAATACTTCTCATCCGTATTAGATATTTACTAAATCTTTAATTAAAAAAATAAATCGTTCGGTTTGGATGGGTATTTTGGCCTCAAACCCAAAATTAAGTTATGTATGAAAAGGGCAGCTCGGCCGTTCCTCCTAATGAAATAAATAAGATGTATTAATTGATAAACTAAAGTTCTTAGAGTCCTGCCGGCGACATTTATCTTTGCTCGGAAGGTTTTTTCAATTTGGATGAGTGTTTTAGATTAATAATTATTGTTTATAAAAATAATAATTTTTAAATAAGATGTATTCATGGAAAAACGACAACCATTGTCAATACGGAAATTATGATAATGTTAATATAAATGTCCTTGAAGTTTCTAATCAGGCACATAATTTTATGCTTAGTTATGGTTTACTATGAATATAATATATAATTATGTACGGTAAAGTTAATTCTAGTTTTGACCTCTGAACAAATAACCTCAAAAACGAGGTTCGGGATATTTGAAAAACGGAAAAAAAAATTAATGAGATGCGACTATGGTTGCATTGTTTCACTTTGGTACACTGCAAAAAACAATGTTTATAGTGCAGTAGTGGAAACAACAATGTTAATCGAGATGCTGGTATTTTAAAATGTGTCCTTAAATTAAAAGCGGTACATTTTTTAGGAATAAAAAATATTCTCGATTTTTTGCATATAAAATCAAGTAATGAATACTTAAGTGAATCTATCTAATTGAAAATTCGACGGCCCAGTGACGTCACACCCAACAAGCCATAGTTTCGTGCGTTTAAGAGGGCTTTGAAAAATTTAAACTTTAAAACTATAAAAACAAACTTAAAAAAGGTTATATTTAAGTTAAGTCAATGTCGATATATATTTTTTATAATAACTGACTTGATGTTTCATATTATTTGGTTTATTTGTACCTGAATGCATATCTTAGAAAATTTCTTTATGAATTTAATGAACGTGTTATCTTTGTGTTTTTTTTTTAATATCTAATTAAATAACATGTAAGTAGGCACTTTAAATTATCCTAGAGAATACCTTACTATAAAGCTTGAAGGGTCACGTTTTGAGTGGGGAAGTGAAAGTCTGGAAACTAGGTTAGAAAGGCAAGATATTATATCTATTTTTGAGAACTAAACGTGATTTGGAAACTGTACTAGCGAGACTAATATTAGAGATATAGCAGTTGATGATAAAATGTTCAATTACTGACACACTTCGCTGTTGTTGGCCATCGATTCGAAATGCAATAGCAGGCGACATAATGTATTCGTTGTTTGGGTGAAAATATTGTTAAATTATTTGAATTTAAGGTCACCAAAGAGCGGTGGCGTGACTTTAGTAATGTACGAGTACATAAAGTGAGTTTTACTGGATTTTTCTATTTAAGCTGCTATATTTTTTCAAAATATTTAATTTCTATGACAACATATACGCAATTGAAACCCTACGGCGTATTGAGTAGTAGTGAAACCGGTATGGTCTAGGCGCCCTCGTGGCTGCCAGCTGCGTTTCATAGTCGCTCCTGATTTAACTTAGAAGTATTGGGAAGTTATCAATTTTCCCGCTGTAAAAATAGCATAAAATAACCGCAATCATTTTTGGGTTCTTTTTATAAAAATTACATAATTTTAGTGCTGTCGATTCGAGCTTAAATCAAGTTTATAATAAAAACCCAAATATTTCAAATATTTTAGGTTGAAATCTGCTTCGTTCTGCCGAACAAACCAACGGTCATCGGTCACATCTGGCGGTCGATCGAAGGCCCTTAACACATGTACTAGTGAAGTGCCAAAAGTTAGCCGGGTTACTCCGGCTACGGCGGTTGTAAACATTTTTGTATACAACTGGGAAGTGGGCTGCTGGGACCCCAACAAGGACACCACCAGCTGGGGCGAGAACGAGCCTTTACCTTCGTCATTGATATAGTGGCCAAGTACCTCAACAAGCACGACTTTGACCTGATCTGCCGGGTGCATCAGGTGGTAGAGGACAGGTGTGAGTTCTTTACCAAGAAGCAACTGGTACTGCGGGGAATTCGATAATGCAGGAGCAATGATGTCAGTGGACGACACGCTGAAGTGCTCCTTCCGGATCCTGAAGCCGGCTGACAAGCGCCTGGCGTACGTGCAGACCAACACCAACCGTTTCGTCACGCCGCCCAGGGTCGTCACCAAGACAAAGAAGATTTTGAGGGCCCTCTGGATCAATCCCACCGGCCAACATCCTCCCCCGCCGCTCCACCCTTTTAAGAGTATTCTGTGTTATTTATCCTAAAAATATGGATAATAATTCTTTGTCTTAGCTTAATACACTCTTGAATATAATGAAAACAATCACTCTATCATTTGTATTAGCGTCTTGCAATATATCGTAAGGAATAAATACAATTAGCTTCTTTTTTATTTTCCAATTTAACATTAAATTTAGTTTTGATAATTTAACTGCATCTCTTTATATGATCTATAAATAATGTGTAATGATAGCCTGTCCAAAAAGAGAAAATAAATGTAAAACAAAAAATAAATATTATATAATATTTCTTAGAATAGACGTAATATAAGAATAATATAAGAATAGGAAGTAATATTTGTACAGCGCCCCTGAGGTGATTTCTCACAAAAGCGGCGCTATAGAAATGGTCCAATTATTATTATTATTATTATGCAGAGGCGTGACTTTGGTAATGTATAAAAAAAAAACTAGATTGAGGAAGTCAAGTGTATTACCACAGGTCAGGTTGCAATTAAAGAGCACAAATTTGACAAATAGATACAATTTGCTAATACAGAACTAGATGAATTTGCAGCTGCATTTGTTTTGTAATTATGTGTGTGGAATAGTGCTATAGGCGGGTACGTTTCAAAGGTATTTTGTGATTAATTAGGGACAGAAGCTTGGCACAGTCGATATTATTATTTATAATTCTATGTAGAAATGTTAAATGAGCTACTGTTCGCCTTTGTTGCAAATATTGAAAGGTACATTGAAAGTTATTGTTGAATTTGTAGGTGATATATTTTATAAGTTTCCTTTGAATGCATTCTATATTCTAAATGTACACTTATATTGAGGCTTCCAAATTAATTAAGCATGTTCTGGGCTTGTTACTAGTGAAAAATATAACATTTTGATTATTCGCGCGTTCCTGAACACTTAGCTTACGCGTAAAACAAAATCAAGCATTTTGTATGACCTGTGAACGATTGAATCAATGTGCTTATTAAATATGAGTTTGCCATCTAGAAAAACTCCAAGATATTTTCATTATTTTTTTAGAGATTACAGGTTCGTTGTGGAGTGAATAAGAAAACTTAATTATATGTTTATTTTTAGTGAATGTGATACTGTGACATTTATGGTAGAAACGTTGATACTTAAACAATTAACTACGCAATATTTGCAAAGGCTGTCCACTAGCCTATCACTCCAGACCTGTAACTTTGTAACCCTCCAAAGTCAGAGAGAGAATGAGCAACTTTGAATATTTTCATGTTGTTAGCATACAATTCATATTTGGAATTTTGAAAACATTATACAATGTTTTTTTAAATATATATATATATATATTGAATATAAGCGGACCGAGGTGGGATCCTTAGGGAACACCCGATATTATATCGATAGATTTTGAGAAGACACCGTTAATTACGGTTACTAAAGTAGGACTTAATCCTTCTAAATAGATCATCCGAAATTTCGCAGATTCGCGGTGTAATAACATTCTTGTTTTTATTTGCGTCATTGTATATTAGATGTTGATGTTTGTATAAAACAAACTGACAACAAACATAACAGACTGGTCCGGAATTAGTTTGCACGATGTTATTATGACTGCAATAACAATGTGCAAATATTCCTGAACTTTGCTTTCTTGATTTGCAAAAAAGTAAAAATCAAAGACTGTCGTGTTTTCATAAAAGTGTGACATTACATTAAATTAGCAGATTTTATTTGGCAGGTTCTATGCATTACACCAAACTGTAGTGGTTTCTTATCTCCTCAGATCATTCTACTATCTATGGGCCTTTCCCATGACTTCATTTATTAATTAGTCTACCCGATCTATCTTCAATTATAAGTGATATTTGCCTAATCCACTGTTACACAAAACATTAGGTACAACAAAAGAAAATAGTAGCACCAACAAAATTACATGAACATTAAAAAAAATAAAAAGCAAGCCCCCTAATACAATATATAGTTAATACAAAACAATATATTATAACAGACAATATAAGAGGAACGGCTGCGGGGTAAACGGGGTTAATTTTTTTTTTTAAATTAAAAAATACTTGAAATCCGTATTAGATATTTGCTATACCTTTTGATGATAAAAAGATCATTAGGTTTAGGTGAGTATTTTGAAATCAAATCCGAAACATAGAGCGCAGCCGTTCCAATTAAGCGGGGGGGGGGGGGGGTTAGTTTTAACCCATTTAAAAAATTTTTTTAATTTCCACAGTAAACAAATCATGCGAAACAAACGTGGACGGTTATGAAGTAGGCTGGCACCAAAATGTATGTCACGTGACCTTTACCTCCAGCCGTTGAAATGGTACTTAGGGCAAGTCTATTATTCGTCAGTGATGTGCACCTATAAATGGTATCTTCAATTCGCGAGTATGCGACGTGACTGCCATCAACTTAAAATATAGGCATGATTGTATGAGTATGAACCCAATGATGTAAAACTGATTTTCCACTGTGAACCAAGTGAGGTTAGAGACTTCAATAGTCACCGGTGCGTGAATTTGGGTCGATAACAGCGAAATATATATACCGTTCATAATCATAAAATTCCATTACGCATTGAATAAAAAGATGGTCAACTTAATTTGTAATATTTTAGTAAAGTTTTTCACAAATTTAGTTTTGAGGGCCTACTTTTAGCATTTAAAAAAAACATATTTAACACTAACACATAACAACTTCAAAACTTTACTCCAAACTATTCATAACCCTGGGCTACGCCGGGTACTTCAGCTAGTTTAAAAATATAAAGCGGAAAATCTGAGTTCTGAAGCGACAAAATTTTCTTGGATGAAGAATTTTGACTTCATGAAATTTGCACATAATTTTCTGTTTGCCCCATCGATTATTAATATCAGGATTTAGACAAAGAATGTAGAAAAAAACGAATAATCCACTAATATAGGTAGATATCTATATTTTTTGCACTAATCAAATTTGTTTAAAAATCACTTTGAGTGCATCCAATTACAAAACTGGTGTACGAAGAGTTTGTGTTTATTTGCAGTAATTTAAACAGTGGAAGCAGGTATTAATAGTGCACTTTCTATATACGATATATATCGTGCCTTGTTTACGTACGCAAAGTTAGCAGTGGCGGTGGCTGTTGCTGTTGACCAATAACTCTCAGTTACGCTACAGTTGCGACATATTACCATATGATTTTACCTGATGATTATTAACTGCCTACCAGAGCCGAACCAAGGTGATGTGACAAACAATGTTATTTTTTTTATAATTGTTTTCGTGTTTAACTTGTATATTAAAAAAAATGTTAATAACATTTATTAATTTAATTATTAAGGGGGGGTTGGGGGAACCAAATCGGAGTTGCCATAGTCATAGTGCAAATAGTTTCGGGTGGTTAACTCTTGTACGGCAGTGACATGAAATATTTTGTTTGGGATCCAGATAACTAGACATATGACAGACTTTTTAAATCAAAAATAGGAATAATGCCTTGATTTGCCCCTGGATATCAATATACATTAAATAAACCAATGCTTCAGAAGTTATTTCTTTCTCAAGCTTTACTCATGGTGAGGAAAGGTTATAATGCGCTTAACTAATAATTTACCTACTGTTTTTACCTTCTGTTTGCTTCTATCGTAATTTAAACGGGTGGTATTTATTGTCCCCTTAAATGAACATGACCTTAGTACTCATTCTAATATCCCTCTATGTATTCACAGTATTTAAAAATTGCAATATTAGTTCATTATTTTATAAAGCTTAGGCTTTCCATTCGATCGTACCATGTTTCACCGCTACGCGGCGCTTTTTAAGGTTTCTGAAAATATCGCAAGATGGCACTGTCAATAAACGAATAATAGAGGACCAAAGCAGTAAGCACCCAAAGCATAATAATAAACTTTATTTGAGCGTACGTACGTATGTTAGCACGGTATTACAAAATCAATTAAATTATTATTCAGTAGGCACCTAAACCTAATGACAAAAAAACAATTATTTATTTTGCAGTCTTGAACGTCGGCGGAAATTAAAACTCACACACGTAGGATTATGAAAGTGTTGTGAAAAGGAAGTGTTTTCCTTATGCAAATATCTAAATGTTCATTGACTGAATGTATTTGTCTCATTCCTAACGGAACTCTCGATTTATTTAGCATGTGTTTACATGGGTAAGCAAGTACATTGACATCATATTCTCATGAAATAATATTATCCAATTCTTTTGCGCTGCTATGCACGGCATAAAACACTATTTATGGAATATTTATGTATTTATAATTTTCTAGGAAGATTCGCGGCGAGGAAAGTTCATTGCGCATATTAGAAATAATAAAATGTCTGAACAGTGCCAAGGGGAGTTTGTATCGGGGTAATTAATATAATGAAAACAATTTAAAACTTTATTCCCACTTGTTCATTTTTTTGGACCGGGCCGGTTTCGAACAACACTCATATACTCGTATATCATAATATATGAGATTATAATATAACCAGGCTATTATTTGAAATAAATTATTTAATCATACCACAGAACTGTTATTGAATCAATTAATAAATTAATTGAAAAATGATTATTAAATTATTTTATTTTATCATTTTTTTTAAATAATTAACTGTTATTTGAATTAAATTATTTCCGTAAAAAATGACATTTCCAAAAAAAGGTAAATAATTTTCCCCGTTATAAATGTTCCACAGTGAATTTTTCACAATGAAATTGTGGGCGGTGAACTTCCCTTGCGGTGAATCTACCAGGTGAATTTATCAGATTTCCATTTCTAAATATCTACATCTGATAGATAAAGTTGATGCAGTGGCGTTTGACATCGCTAAAATGACCACATGATGAATTGTATTTGAGATGAATCTCACGTTGTTGAAATCATCTGCATAGGTGAGGAGTACCCATTTCCTAAACACAATCTTTCTCCAATTTCCTCCAATTCCATTTCCCTTCTGTCTTGCCATTCCTTAATAGTTGGTGAATCCTTCTCGTTTCGGACAATTGGACTAATTAAGTTCCCCTCAACAAAATACTAGTGTTGTAGTAAAAAAAGTGTCAACAGTGTGAACAGATGGCACCGAAATGTCAAATGCATTAGTTTGCGATCTATTTTACGCGAATCAAATATTGACAAATGACCAGATTTATTTCGGTTTTCGAATGTCAAAACATGTTTTTGTGTGTTTTTAATAAAACTGAAGGGAACCTTAGAAGCAAACTTCTCGGAGAACTTATTTACTTATTAAACGCTACGTTTTGTCTTGTTTTTTACGGACGAGAAACGTCAAATGTCAAATGTACAAAACCAACAAAGTGTTGTCGCGGCATTAACAAAAGTCAAGCTAAACTTTATTTTAAACACATTTTTAACGCACATGTTTGTAAAATATAAAATGTTAATTTATAATAATAATAATACTTGGACGATTTATACAGCGCCGTTTTTGTGAAAAATCACTTCAAGGGCGCTGTACAAATACTATTTATGTATTAGTTTTTAAAACAAAATGATATGATAATTTCACATTTAAAGTTTTTACTTTGATGTCACATCATTATCTTAAAAGTGGACGGGTACTATTTTATTGTATATGAAAGTGGGCGGGCACCTTTATAGACCATTTAGGAAGTTAAACGATAAAAAAACTGTTGGAAACAAGCAAACAGTGAATGCTCAACAAAAAAAAACACGTAGCTGATCGGTGCTTCAGATTGATCAGTCGAAAAGTTGAGAAGAACGGGCGTCACTAACCATCCCATAGAGGTTTCTAATTTCCAAAGAGAGAGACCAAAACACCATTTTTTTTTCCACCAACTCCGCGCAGAAAATAATTTCCCTTAGGGCCTTTATCATCTTTGAGGAAGCTGTGTGGAGGGTCTTTTTGAGGAAAGGAAGTAGTGAACATGGGTCTTGAAGAGACCAATGTTATAGGAGGGAGAAAATACAGAGGCCGGCAAATCGTTCCACATTCGGTCTTTTGAACTCAAGAACGAGTCGTAGAAATGACCCGTTTTTACGTGACAAATGTCAACCGTGTAAAAAAGTTGAGCGCGGTTTTGGCGTGTTTCCCGACTATGCAGCGGTGCCGAAGGGATCAATGACGCTAAATCCTTAGGGCATCTTCCCTTGAAATACCGGTAGAACAAGGACAGCATTCCCACCCAGTGCTCTAAAGATTGCTACCCGTTTGTTAAGATAGGGGAATCTTTCCGGGACCGCCCTTTTCTGAACAGATTCAAGGCCTTTTCAGGAAATTTGGGGGTCCAGACCAGAGGTGGCTACCATATGCGATTTACATAGGGCTACCAGTTGTGTACAATCAACTTTTTTTCCAAATAATCTTAGGAATCACTGGTTAAAGCATCCTGTATATTCAGGTATTTTTAATGTAGCCTAATTGACCCCGTCTAATTTTTGCATAATTTACATAGCGGTTATATACTAGGCTATCTATCAAGTGCATGGATGCGGAAAAACTATTGTATGTCAAGATCATCAACGTGTCGTCACCAAAATATGACATCATAATATTCAAGGAAAATTCATATTAATCCTTTGAAAGGTTTAATGAATAGTTGGCGTCATCATTCATAAACAAAACAAAAAAATACCGATGAAACAATAGGCTATTATGTGGGGAAGAATGATTCAGTGAAAATTGTTCAAAATTCAAGTCCCGTCTTCGGGCAAACGACAAAGCAACCTGTTACCGGTTAGCTTTCAGCTATTAGCCACCTGTTGCTTGTCGGTTGTTTGGACCAGAAGTCCACACATATTTCGTGAAGGGGTTCGGTTCTCCAATGACCCACTGTTGAATTCGTATAAACGAGGTAGACAATAAGAAAACAATTTATTAGAATAACTTATTGAAACTCATTGTAATATTTAAGCATTCGAGAAGATAACGATTTTTATTGAAACATGAATCAGATAGAGACACAGAAAAAAAGGAACAGTCGCAATTGGGAATCAAACCCAGATCCCCTATCTTACCGAAACAATAATCCATTTTTTATTGATACATAATTATTTTCCATAATTTTTCTGGTCATATTTCAATTTAAGAAATACTAATATTATCCTCAAGTAATTTCCAAATGTTCGGCTGCTATCTTTTTCCATGATTGTAATGTCATAAATTAAAAATGTCTATACTTTTGAATATTCTATACATTCCTGACGAAGAAAGCATAGCTTTCGAAACACGTTGATATGTGTATATTAATAAAGTGGTAATTTTTAATTAATTTATTAATAATGACGCCACAAAGTGAATACCAGTCTTTTTAAGAAATTATAAAAAAAGTTAGGTTTTTAAACGCAACTAAAATAAATATCTACGAATTGTTAGTTTTTGCTACAGTACTCAGATTTTTGCTGTGATCTAGGTAATAATGTCACGAGAAACAAAGCTATTGTTATTGATTGGCATTACCTTATGTTCTTGTTTAGCATCTAACAGTAATCTCGCGTATCGAGAAAGCCATTGGCTGGTTTTAGGGGTTGTATGACATCGTTTAATATTCTTCACCCGTCTTCTACGATTCAACAATTATTGCCTATGAATCTATATTCTAGGACGCAGCACGCGTGTTGATAACGGTGTGGGGGTACCGTGCGCAAACAGCCCATGATAGGCCCCACCCCTACCCCCGCCCCTTTATCCCCACACGTGCTGCGTCCTAGACTATTAAAATGATTTGCAATCACTTAGGTTTTGACTTCTGGATTGAACAGACACGCGCAAGCGATCAGTTCAAAACAAAACTCAAGACATAAGGCCTCTGAAACATATATATGAGCGAAGAAAAGTAGAAAAATCATTATGTAGGTCACCATATTTGTTTTATGAATTTTCGTTTTCTATAATTTAATAAGAATATATTTCACAGAAAATCTATTAAAATGAATGAAAAATATCAATTCCGCCAGGTCGCGCCGCTGAAGGGCGCTAGTGTGGCATGTTGCCATCAAATGTCAGGAGCTGGAGGTATTGTCATTTAGAGTATTTGGCATTAATATTACATATTATTATTATACTTGACTGTATGGCTGTCCGTTTGCCTGTTTTGTCTTCCGTCCATTAGTCAGGTTTATCGGAAGTCGGGACACGCACTTCTAAACGAGGAGTAGTTTCCTGTTCGAGGATAGAGTGTAATGGTTCATTGAAGGTCAGGACGTGATTAATTTCCCATATTTTTAACAGAAATCTGTCGCTGCCTTTTACCAAATTTATTTTAGGGCGTTTCATGCACGTGTATGAAGTAACGTATTGATTTGGTACCTATACTACAATTGTATCGTATTATTTCTTATCTAACTCTTACTAGATGTACTCTTCGATAAGTCATTTTGATAATGTCTTTTGTAACTCTGAGTTTGTTCAATGTGCCACTTTCAGGTCTAATAATAATGTAGAAAGCACATTGTTTGCAATGTGACCACAGTCAGAATTGGGAATTAAAAATATAAAAATCTTCACAACTCTGCCGATGAAAGTCAAAGTAAGAAAAAAATATGTAAAAGCAAACATCTGTTTACCTGAAGAAATGTATAAATAAACGCAACTATTTCCAGCTAGCAACATCATTTCTACCATGGTAGAAACGCAGCTATGAAATATTTAAAAAAAAATACCGTCTGTCGTCCTTTCCAAATTGTTCATTTATTAATTGTTCCAGATTTTCAATAAGAAAAAAAAAACACAATTTATCTGGCATTCTAGAAAGTCCGGTGCGCACTTGCATAGATTATCGTAAAAAAATCGTAAGTATCGTAATTTATCGCAATCATCGTAAAAAAAATTCTTCTGTTCTATAATCTGGCATACTTTTCATTGAAGCTAATTAATGCTGAAGGATACGATAATGACCATATTCCCATGACCTGCCTAAATTCTTGTGCCTACCCATCCACGCTGTCCAGTGCCCAGTGGATCGGTTCAATGCCATACTCTTCGCGGTCCCATTGTATGTATCATGGCAGATATGTGAACACTTGTTTGTTTCCGTTGCAATGTCAACCATATCCATAGCTGCCTTTATAGTCTATGGTGTTTGACCCTCTTGACGCTTAGCTTTTTTGGCTGGGGTATGCTAGAAAAGTCAGTGTTATTTCTGTTAGGTTTTTTTTAATGCGTTGCTAGGATCTATGGCCGACTGCAGGTATTTAGAAATAATACGGTAGCAGATTAGTACCCAAATTCGTTTAACTGCAGAGAATTGTAGGTACGTTCAGGTGTTTGGAGATATATTAAATAGTTGAACTAAGATCGAAGTTTGTAGAATGTTTATTGAATTTATTTTAGATATCTATTTAATAAAGGTATCCTTAGACATGAGCGCAGTGAAACCCAATGTGATGTAAAAGAATTGTCTAGCTAATGGCTAAATCTGATGGCGAAATATATTATTCTCTAATGATTATCGTATAAATCAGTTGTTTATCTACCATTAAACTTCTTATCACGCGAGACTAATAGAACACAAATGATAAGTGCCTATACCAAAAACAATTAAAAAATAAAACACTGGACAATGAAATTTGGCGGACGGAATCAATTAAGTAAATAAGGAAAGTTCCTCAATGATAAAGAAGTTTCAAAGGGCTTACCATTCTTGCAATAGGATTGTCGACGAATCCACATACAGCATATTAAAAATATACCCAATTATTCTAACTTCTCCCTTTAAGTCTACCATCAAAAATATGATGTAATGTGATATCTGGTGTTCTCTCTCTCAAAAACACATGTCTGACCTTAATAGACATGTGAATAAAACGGTTATTATGGGGACCGTCATTTGGTTCCCAATACGGAACAACTACCACCGGAAGGATAAACAAGAATACAAGAAATGTGATGTGGGCGCGTTTCCTGATGCAAAAAGTACAATAATTTATTTCTTAAATTTCAAGTACACAAAAGGTTATTTCATCTCATAATGATCAAATGAAATGGCGATATACAATGGGGGAATTGTAAGGGGACAGCACGAATCAATAGTGTTTTTTCGTTGGCTCTCTCGAGGTTAGAACCAAAAAGTCAGTGGCTATAGTGGTTTTCTTTCAAAACGATATGAAATGCACTTCTATCTTGCATTTTCAATTCGGTGGTTTCTAACTTGGCTTTTATCTAGTTCACACTTGTATTGCAAATTATCCGCGACGCACGAATGTACGTAGGTGCCTTTATTCATGTTTACATTTGTCTTATTTCCGTATAATAGTATTTTTTGATTCTAATGTATTAAATTAATAAAAAAATTGTCCATCGTCAGGGAGTTATCCCAAACACAACAATTAACCTTTTAAAATTATTGGAATAACTTATTGAAGTTTATGAGCCTCATTGTAATATGTAATCATTAAAGACAACGTTAAGAAATCTCAACTGAAATACGAAAGAGAAAAATACAACAAATAAAAGGTAACGATCGCATCTGGGAATCGAATGGGGTTGCTTATTAGCTCATTCGCTTATTAGTCTCATTAGCATAGTAGTTAGGGTGCTAGTCCCGGTAAGACTGAGGTTTTAGGTTCGATTCCCATATGCGATCGTTACCTTTTTATATTCTGTGTCTTTTTCTGTTTCGTATTTCATTTGAGATTTGTTAATATTATCTTCAAAGGTTGAATTAATCTCTTACTGGCATCGAGATGGTTAAATGGTACTGCCGCTGAGAGCTTCACTGTAACCTCTCTTTCTGTTACAAGTGTAATTTAAGTGAAAGAGGGAGATGTTACAGCGGACCTATCAGCGGTATGCCACAGTACAGTCCCATTTTGATTCTAAGTGATTAACGAAATTACAGTACCAGCAAAACGTACATTAAAAAAAATTGCAATATGACGATGAAACTTCAAGCTTGGGAGAGTTAAACAATGGCTAGGAGTTAAACAGGTTGCTGTTTAACATGCCAATTAAAAATAGATTTCAGTATTGCAAATGCATTATTGTTTATTGTAGTTGTTTTACATTTTACGTCTGTGGAGACATCTATTAAGCCGCATTCACGAAGGGAGTAAATTAACGGGATGCATTTTTGCTGTAAGTACCTACTGATTTTCTGATCTACTTAATTGAGATATTTTGCCGGACGAAGAAAACTCTGCGGGCTGATGTTCGGCATAGTCATAGATTACAGAATACACACGTATTTGCTGCTGTATTTTCATTGACTCTCTCGGGGCTAGAACCACAAGGTACTAAGGTAAAGACACACCGGCTTCCATTTAAAAATAATAAATAGTATATTTACGCACGTTCCAGAGTGGAAGATACTCTCAGTATCGCCCTAGTGAAAGACCACCATTCATAATTGAAACGTTGCTTGAAATGGCTTTTAGCCATGTTTGGTGACCAGATCTGAAAAGTAAGGTATTTCCCTACCTTCCTCTTCCCCTTCTCCTTCCCCTATCCAATACCTTCAGCCTCACATCATTCCCCAATTGGGGATGCCATAGTCTCACTGGCTCCAGACGGTTGGGAGCAGTTGGGACTCTTGTGGGGTATTCATATAAAAAAAAATTAAATCTACGTTTACGGCAATTCTAGCGTGTATTCTTTATTCTGTGTTCACAGGCAAAGTTTTCAGTTAAATCATCTTCAATAACTGACTGTCGTTGTTAAATTTTAACCATCGATTAACGGTATAATGTTAAAGATTACAAATTGACATTTAATAGGAAGCATTATAAAACTGATCTTATTGGCATTCTAGCTTTTCGTCTGCCCGAAAAACCAAAAATGGTAATCGTCACGTATACTGAAATTATAAATGTGATGCCTACAACTGAGCGCGATTGTGGCAAAAAAGCGCCTAGCGCAAGGTGTGAATGGCCGAGCCAAAACTCCCAGTAAAAACTCTCGTCGCTGAATACTTTACTCTCTGAATAAGACCGAAAAAACAAGATTGTTTTAACATTTTTTTGTATTTTATTCAATTTCAGGAATCACTCGGAGAAAAGTATGATGTATTTCTTAATTTATTTTTATGCTACTCTTTATGCTGTGTTTTGATCTTACAATGACCAGATTAGGCATATCTGGTGACTGGAATTCAACACACGTATGAATCGACACATTTGATTCATTAGAGGTACAAAAAAAAATCAACCCGAAAACCTAATCTAACCTAAAAAATAATTTAAAAAATATACGTTTTTTAATTACGTTAGGTTAGATCAATGACTTTATATCAATTTTTAAAAAGTGTGCCGATTAATACGTCATATATATGTCCGTATCGTGGCGGTTGAAATTTTGTAAAATCGGCAACGACGTAAACCTCAGATCATATTATATATTCCAGTATCTGAGACGTCAACCTATACACAGCTTAGCGCATACCGTGCCCCTCAGCGCACGCACATACATGTATGTTTTCGGGTTCATAGAAAATGTACTGTCCCAAAAAAGTGCTTCGCATACCAGTTTTCTCAACGTGGTGAAAAGGTGAACTCGATCGGTGAGCTCTGAAATAAGGAACTCTAGCCCATTCAAAAAAAAATAATGTTCACCATCTAACTTAAATACCAGTATTAACTTCGTTTTCATAGTTAAATTAGTTCCCAAGGTTTGATTTTTTTAAACCCACCAATACGCCCGGAATCAGAGCGGTAAGTAGGGGTGACCGCGTGACGTCATACGGTCAAAAGTTATGAATTTAAACAGAACGAATATAGGCGCTAACAACCGCGTCACATCGATCTAATTACACCAACGAAACAGGTCGTTTTGAAGAGGTAGTTTTTTATTCACTTTTAAATAACGATTTATAAATTCTAAGTATAATTATTGTATAATGACACTTATATATTCAAAATCGGCGTTTGTTGATCTGTATGAATAATTTCACTGTAGTTCCTTATTCGCAGAACTTTATTGCCTATAATTTATAGATCAACGAAACTAATTAAAATCGTTACGTAATTTACACAATGATCTAATAGAGTCATAAAAATCTTTAAATAATAATAACAAAGCATTTGTATAGCGCAGATTTGTGTTATTTCACTTCAAGTGCGCTAAAAACAATAAGACAGGACCCTACGTTGCTTGTTCCATATTTATCATAAAAAACATGTAGTGACAAATACTCTGGGAATAATGTAGTAACAAACTACCAGCATATGCCGTGAAGTATTTATTGCCCCTGATAATTTCAACCTTAAGCTTTCGAAGTAACTAACGTAGTTTATTTTCTCTGAAAAAGTACCGATGTAATTTCTGCAACTTCATCTACATCGAAAAGACTTGCTTGAACAATGATTACTGTTGAACTGTGATTAACCATGGCTTCTTCAGTCGGACCGTTAGCTATGAATTATAGGCGACACCGATGTGATGAGGGAATGGCAAAACGCTGATTGGCTAATTGTTAAGAGATTAGACGGTGAGAGAGTTCAGGGGACAATGGGGGAATGTTGCAGACGTGAGAAGTTTGCATCACTTTTTTCTAAAAGATTGATTTCCTCATTGCACAAATGAGTCAATATTAGACTCTGAAAATGATGCAAGAAATAATTGATGGTAGCGTTCAATAGCCATACATTCTAGATTATATTAATGTATGATGAAATTTTGGTAAATAATGTTCCCTCATTCGTACCTGTCTTTCATATTTGAAATATCCGATAGTAAATGTATTTAATGTAAAGTTTTTCTCTGCTATTCTTTGGGTCGTTCTTTGTGTAAGTATCAATAATTTATTATTCCTACTCTAACGGGCGTTATGTGTAGATTTCATTTGCGTATGTCACACTCTCATAATAATTAAACTGCCATAAGTCGGGTGTTTTGAGTTGATTGCTACTTTTGTGGTATCTAGTAGTTTTTACCGATTTTATTGTTGTTACGAATACCGCACAAGAGTTTAAACTGCTCTTAAAAATCCGGAGCGAGTGAGAATACGTCATCCCCAATAAATTGGAGTAGATTGTGAGACTGAAGGGGATGGAGAAGGAAAGGAGATGGGCCGGAGGAAGGTTTGGAAATACCTGTTTATTGAGATCAAACAACGTTTCGATTCCGAATGGTGGTCATTCACCAGGGCGATATTCAAGTACCCTTCGAACCCCAAGCAAAAATGTGAAATATTAAACTAACAAAGTTACCATTTACCATAATAAACAAATTTAAACATTTTTAAACGCATTTTTTGTTTTTAACCGCCCTACGCTCGAACGCAACAAACCGTATCCCGTACGTTCAGGTACAAAAAAAGCTAAACCTGAAACCCACAAACATTCATCAAGATTATTCCTGCGTCATCTCGTTTAGTATTTCGAAGTCTACCGAAGGTAACGGATGTGTTCGGGTATTTTCATCTCTCCCATATAAGTAAGGTCACTAGTCACACGTATTGTTATTGTGAAGTCTAATGAAAAATAAATCGACGGTTTTTTACCTACTTTTTGAATCCCAAAGAACCCAAAGAACCCAAAGAACGGGCGGTTTATCTGCATAAATACCACGGTAGACAGTATTTGGAGCTCTAAACACCACATAACTTTTTGATTCACACTTTCAACTTGTAAAACATATTCATACGCAGTGGCATGCATTGCTCTATGACATGTAACCAAGGGTGGGTAGGCTGCAGTCCTATTGACTAATTGCATTACATTAAATATTTTGTTGGCCTTGAAAAATGCCACTTTAATTACTATCTTCTCTCAACCATCAGGTGTGACCGAGTCAAATAAGATTAAAAGTTACTTAATTACAAGTTTTTTTTTAAAACTCGTCCTATTATATGACCATAAAAAATTCTAGATCCATTTTTTTAAAGTAGGCACAGCTTTTCAGCCCTTATGGACTGCAATAATTTGATTCATGTTTATTTATCACGTTTAAGAATAAATACGGTAAAGATGTAGACCTTAAACCCACTACTTGCAAGTAATTGGTAGGGAAAAAGGGACAAAAAATTATTTCACTTGAAT
Organism: Halesus radiatus; assembly: GCA_022606495.2. Classification (NCBI taxonomy): domain Eukaryota; kingdom Metazoa; phylum Arthropoda; class Insecta; order Trichoptera; family Limnephilidae; genus Halesus; species Halesus radiatus. The sequence goes on from JAHDVE020005739.1 coordinate 95,320, forward strand.
TTGGATTTTCTATTTGCTGATAAACTTTTAACATTATATATTATTGGCAATAAAATGTAGACACTTATTCAAATGGAAGTAAAGACTCTCATTACTATGGCAAGACCAAGTTCTTAGACATTTGTTGGTTGTTTGTCAGAAATCGGTCTAGAATTTTTTTCCGATTACAATTTTTTTATGTATTTAATTATGCACTGTCTCAAATTATTTCAAATTACTAAACTAGTGGAACATGGAAAAATGATTCAATGTGTATTTCAGCGTTGTTTAGAAAAATTTCGAGCGAGGAAGCTTGTGTTCAACTTGGAAAATGTTTGCAAATGTTTGTGTTTGTGTACGAATATTATTAAAACCGTACCTACACAAACAATAGTTTTGTATATGTTTGCTGACTTTGAAACAATTTTAACCAAGTGCATTAGGATTTGAGGTTAAAAAGCACAATATGTGCTTTTTAAAGCTTATTTTCCTATGAACCATTTTGTTGTTGCCCTTTACACCCTTTTAAATGAATGCAGCGTCCCCATTTCTTATCTACATTAAATTTCATATACATTTTTTATTCTATTTTTTACGTAGACAATGTGTAGACACCGATTTCTCAAATTAATATTTTAGTTATCGGGGTACAGAAAGACGTATATTAATTTTCATCGTTCATGGCATAACAAATAATCAAGTATGTGAGTTTCAAATTAGTGTCAAACCTTAAGCTCGGTGATCATGTGATGTTAATAAAATATGAAGTCGGTAAACGTTTTTATCACTTTTAGGTATTTTTTTGTAGATAAGACCTTTAGATTTAGATATTATTGATATTATCGATAAGGCGGCTCAACTTATTGCAGAAAATATTTATTAATAATACAGAATGTACTTACTCAGTGGTAGACACTCGAGGTGATGTTATTGCTCTAGGGCGCTTTGTAATATAGCCAGATTATTATCATAGAAAAAATTTGCACAATGTGATCATAATATACAGGGTGTTAAGTGACATACCTGACTTACTATAACCGGGTATTCCTGACCTTATTTGAAGTATTTTTTTTATTCGCCTAAAAAAACATAAAAAATGGTGTAGATATTTGACAAGTAGATGGAGATGGGGGTTTGGGCGGTAACTCGGCTGAGTGATATTTAAAGACATGCGAAACTTTTTGTTTTGGATGTATTTGAAAAAGAAATAAAAATCTAAAAAAAGAAATTGTCACAGAAAACCTAAATTTCATTTACATTTTTTAATCGAAATATGGTAAGGAATCACTGGTTAAAGTAAGTCAGATATGTCTCTTAACATCCTGTATAGCGACGGCCCAGTGATAAACTGCAACAAGTTAAAATCTGTTTTGAGATAATCATCATTCTGTATATTCTCATATGTCAAAATATGTATGCAAAAATGTCAAATTTGATTAGTTCTCACTGTTCTCTCTGTTGGAAATTGAAGTGCATAGGACAATGATCTGTTTTAGCCAGAAGTAATTTGAAATAGAGTTGTATTAAACTGTGTACATTCGAGTGTTTGGAGATTTTCCAACTAGTTTTTCGGCTCTCGAGAAGGCAAACATTTTTTCTTTGTTTTTGTTTCCATTTAAAACTGGCAAGAGTTTTGGCAAATAAATTGATACCCATATTGTAAATTATGATTTTTCGGACTTGTTGCAGTTTAATACTGGGCTATCAATATGTGTTAAAAAAAGACCAATTTTTTCATATAACTAATTTCTTGTTCTACCTACAAATTAAATTTGATTTTTTTTTATATTTTATTACTATTAACAAACGCCAGGTAATAAATAATCCAGCCTACAGTATAATGTAATTCCCTTTGCATAGGTAATAAATATTATAATGAAATGTAAATAAATAAATAATTTTACAAAAAATATTATCTTGAACACAAAGCAAAAATTCTTTGGCCTTATTAAATTTACATTATTTATTTCACGTCTGAAACTCATTTACATCATGATCTATGGAGCTATGAATATACATTTGACTTTCAAAAAAAGATAAGACCCCATAACATAATATAGTTTCTTCAAATGTTTTCAACAGTTCAATAAGATTTTAAAAAAATATATTTAATCATTGAAGATAATGTTAACAAATCTCTAATTAAATACGAACAGAAAAGACACAGAAAAAAAGGTGACGATCGCATCTGGGAATCGAACCCAGAACACCTGTCTTAGCAGGACTATCACTCTAACCACTGAGCTAATAAGAGCTAATAAGTTAGGTCCTGGGTTCGATTCCCAGATGCGACTATTTGTTCTCCAACGATTAAATATTACAATAAGGTTTATAAACTTCAATAAGTTTTTCTAATAATTTAAAATAGAAAAGAATGTTGGATTTACGGGGAAACCGTTCAGTGACTCCTGCCGTAATTCTTACTTATTTAGAGATGTAATAGGTAAAATAAATAACTTTTTTCTTTTCAGCAGAAGATTTGAAGAAGGAAAAAAAACGTTTCTCGGCTTGTAGCCACGAACTGTTAATACTTTTTGTTCGAGTTTGTGGATTTTTTACTCTGATCTAATAAAGTCATGGGACGATTACAACATTACGACGATTGCAATTTATTTCACGCTTGATGTGGCATTAGGTTGGAGCTTCAGGTAATAACCTTTTGGAAACGTGTTTTACATCGTAAATGGCCGTGATCTTGCCAAAAGTGTCGTAACTGTTACTTTCTCAATCGTATTTAAATTGAATCATGAATCTTTTTCAGCTTTTACTAGTAAAATTTCACCTGATTAATTAGAAATAATTTACATGTGTTATAGGTATATATCTAATTAATTCAGTACAATACTTAAAAGAGCCACTTTAATTTATAACAATATGCCAACCAGTTTCGTTATGACTGTTTTTAATGTGTATAATGTGAACTGAGCTGATCGCATATTAGTCAGCATCGTCACTACAACATTTTGCAGTAATATTAAAGGACGAGCACCCAAATGAGGCGCTAAATGTCACTTTGCAGGTTACTAACGCAAGCAAACATAACAAATTGTTTATTTGTAAACTCTATACGGGTAGTTGAGAAAATGTCTAAGGTTTCCAATGAATATACATACCAAAATGTCTGAAATTATGTGCAATTTGAATACCAGTAAAGGCATTTTGGAGTGTTTTGCCTAAAATTTCGGTACGTATTTCATATAGAACTTAAAAGCTTACAGTCTAAGAACGTTTGTCATTGGAAACCTTATACATTTTTATATCTACCCGGGTAGAATTTGTAGATAAATAATTCGTAGTATTTCTTACGTCAGCAGATTAGAAAGTGTGTATTTTTTTAGAGCCTCCAGATATAACATTTTTTTAAAGTAGATATATATATGACGGCTATCTAAAAACATGGGGGTATGTTTTAAAAATTGGTGACATGTCTTCATAATGTTATAATGTATCTTTAAAGACGAAAAAAGTTGTTAGGTTAACATTTTTTTATATCTGAATGTTTGTTTCTAATAACATATTGACTAGTTAACTCACCAGTTAGAGTGGATTTCCTGAATCTTTTGTTTGATGAAACACAGCACAATAAGTCAACAAACATGCAGAAAACTTCAAAAACACGCCGCACCAGTAATCATTGACACAATTCAAGGCTAATCACAACAAATTACACAAAAATGTAGTAAAACTTCACAAAACAAAACACAAAAAACCACGAGAGTTGGCTGTACTGTAACCGATTGAAAAATGTTCACAATGATATAAAATAAAGACTAGCTCCCACTGAAAAGTTTCAAACTTAGAACCAATAACCATAGAATAATAATTTCGAATAGTCAAATGTTTCTGAATAAACCTATTTTACAAGAAAATTTTAAATTTGGAACCAATTAAAATCCATAGGCGAGGAAACCAACTGTTACATAATAATGATCGCTTTCCTACTGAAAAGTTGTAAATTTGGTAAAAATAACCATAGACAAATTATTTTAAATAGCCAACTGTTGCTTATGGTAGGTACCGAACCCGGCTGTTCCCGCCACCCTCTAAACCGCACTGAGCAGTGGTGCCAACCCGAACTAACGAATAATATTATAGGAAGGAAGTTCCCGTATGACTGAGCGCGATTGTCGGTTATAAAATAGCGACGTGTGATTGGCCAGCGGTACTCAAGTCACCCGAACACCCTCTAATTAGCTATGAAATTTTTAAGGTAGGGGGAATATTTTATGCGGTTTTATCAGGTTGGGGATCTTTAATATTAGTAAAAATTGTTAACAAAAGGGGCAGTTGATTGGATGAATTCGTATTCCCTAATTTGATCATGCACCTTTAGAAAACTGAGAGTGAAACTTTAGACTATAATTTGTGAAATCAGACGGTTGTATTTCTTTAATGGAATTATACGAATTGGTAGCAGACTAACCTGAAGATCCCCATAACAAAGTGAAACCGGTCTGGTCCCAAATAAATTTAACAGTTAAATAAAGCAATAATTTTATTTTAAAAATAACTTTTTTTAATAAAGTTGGTGCTCGGTTAAATTTCTTTGTCACTAAAACCATCGTTGAATGATTAAAAAAAATAGTACTAATTAGAATCGTTAAACTCAGTTAAGCCTCATTTGTCAGAAATAAGATTTAACATTTTTTTAGCGTTTTCTGGATTTAATAACAAAAAATACTAGTATTAAATACATATTTTAATTTTTTTATTTAAAATAACTCAAATTTAATAATATTATTAGTTAAACCCGCAGGACCATAATAATAATAATAAAAAAAAACTAAAAAAAACTGAAATACTTATAGAAATTAATAAGAACATTATTAAATTTGAATTATTGTGTTTCTCTTAGGTAACACCAATGTCCACAAAATACAATCATTTTATTTCCGACCGGATTTAATAAATAAAAATCTGGGCCTTTCGATTGGTCTGCCCTGCCAGCAGGTGAGGGGCTCCGAGAGGCAGGGGTGTCCATCACAGGTGACGCTCTGAATAAAACAAATAGCCTAGCTATACAACACAGTGCATGCACCGCCCATTGTCATTCTAGCCGTGCTTCCACTAACTGGTGAAATTCTATACATGTTTATAAATATTCAATGCGTAGCGTGAACGTGGTTAGGTTTGTTACTCAGTTTCAGTAAAGGCATAAATACTGCAGGAATCCCAAAAGAATTACAAAAAAAAGTTTTTAAACACCAAAAATATATTCCATTTAAATATTGTTTTAATAAACTTTGTTATCACGTGTAAATATCGGCGGGGGGGGGGGGGTCCAGTAATAACTACAATACAGCGAAATATTTTCATAATAGTATTCAGACCCATATTTAAAGTTAAATTGTAATAACTCTTCGGATTTTTATATTGGTAAAACAGCACACAATACCTTAAATGTTTAAATAGCCATGGTTCTCGGAATTCTACCCCGTTTTAAATTTAACCCTGATAAAGCTTGAGATAAGCGAAACCGGTTGGTGTTAATAAAATATTGGTTTTATTTAATAAATATGTCAAACCAGAAAGTAAATGATTTCTATGAAAAAAAATATTTTTTTTACAAGCCAGGAGAAAATTGAATAAAAAGACAGTGACTGTAAAAATGGTAATAAATAGACACCTAAAAAAACGCGTAATTCGCCAGTTTAACGAAAATAACGCGAAATTTTCGCTTTCGTATTCACTCGATTTTCTGGTATTTTATAATAAGAAAGCAAGATTCTAAATATTTCTAAGTCAGTGGTTTTGACAAGCTGGAATAGCCATAAAATGGAACGCATCTAACCTCACGGTGCAACGCTGCAAATTTTTATTCATTATTCGATTTAGTGAAAACAATAATAATCACAACAAAATTAAAAAAAAAAACAACGTATGAAAAACGGCCTCTTTTTGCTACAAAATACCAAAAAAAGTTAACATAATATCACTGTTGTTGCAAAACATTGCTTTGGCAGAAAAAATAACGAGATTGTAGCAAAAATAACGCGAATCTTGCCAAAAAATAACGCGAAATTTTCAGGTAATAAATGTTCACACGATGACAGTAAAGTCACAGTGTACGGAATATTAACACAGGGAAGAAAGTTACTTTCACGGTTGCGTGTTCTTTCGATAATCCAATGAATTAAAACACCTAATTATTTTATTTTTATAAACAATAATTATTAGCCTGAAACACTCATCCAAATTGAAAAAACCTTCCGAGAAAAGATGTCGCCGACAGGACTCGAACCTGCACCCTTCTGATTGCCGGTCAGATGCGCTACCGTTGAGCTACGTCGGCTTATCGCAAATGAGTGTTTCAGGCTAATAATTATTGTTTATAAAAATAATTGTTACCCTTTGCGCTATGCACAAAAATCTTGTCGTAAAAACTTTAGTTTATCAATTAATAACTAATTATTTTATTTAAAAATTGTTTCAAAACCATTTAATATTTTGACCTGATGGTTAATATGAAAAAAAAAACACTATACAATTTTCTTATCTTATAAAAGTCAAAGAAAAAAATAATCAAATATATCATAATAATACTAGCTCGTAAGAAATTATTCAAGAATTTTGAAGATTCTGTTTTTAAGGGCATTCGAAACATGAATATAAATTTACGCGCTCCCAGATGGCGATAAGTTTAACGTTTTAGAAAGAAAAAGAAAAAAAACACACTAATTAGCACGTAATGCTTTTAAATATTGTGATGAATTATTTGTTGGCAATTGTGCATGCGAAATGTGAAATGGAATATATTGTTATTGTAGGTAAAGCTCAATTTCCTCCAAGAAACTTATAAAAATTCTGTCTGTGTTACAATAAAATATTGTGTTTTTATACTCGTTTCTTGCATAAAATCAGCTATATACCCACGGCCACAATTTTTCTCAATATTTAAAAGCATTACGTGCTAAAATTGTTTTTTTTTCTAAAATATTAAAATTAATGTCATCTTAGTCAACAAACCGCTCCGTTCCACGTTCACATTCTGCATGAAATGACCGAGACTTAGCATAGTGTTATATTTCTATAAAGAAAGAGCTGTTGTTTAAAACAAAAAACAAACATTACTTTTTCGTTGAAATGTTCACACAAAAAATGTTTAAAAAATACTATTAGGTGTTTTTAAGCATCTTCCAAATGCGGAAGATAGATCATTAGCGCTCATTCAGAATAGAAACGTTATCTGACAGGATTTAACAAATTTTAGTAAGGTAACTCTCGACCACTCACTTACCAAATCCTTTCACTTCCTTCTGCCAAACAATAATAATTCTTTGAGGATTTCATAGTCCCTCTGGTTCCAGCCAGTGGGATTTGGTCAAATTCATTGACGTTGGAACTTCCAAGATTTTCTGAACTCAGTTGAACTCAAAATGTTTATTACAATACTTGCTTAGTACCCGGCCTTTCTCGGAATTTTTTTGTTTTTTAATAAAGTTGTGAATTCTTGCTTGTCGTTTGGGTGCCATAGTCGATTTGACAGATAAAGTATTGCATTGTGAAAACTATTACTATCTCCAAACAAAGAAAACATTAATTTTAAAATTTTATTTCATTCAAAAATTTATTCTTAAGCACCTATTTGTGTTTTCCATTTTGCCAATGTTCTACCCAAACAAACCTTCTTTTAAATAAATAATCTGTACCTAACCAGAGCGGTATATCTATGGGCTAACCTCAATACATCATGGCGTGTTCAATGTTTTTCATACTAATTTTAAAACGTTATAGCAACAGTTTTACATATTGGATTTTATTTAAACTACTTTTTACACCTTCCCGGCACTAATAGGAACAAACTGTGCTAATTTCAGCGAAACCGGTCCAGTAATTTTTGGGAAAATCGTGGACAGATAGAGATATAAACATTCACATTTATAGATAGAGATTACAAATTGATTTGTTTTCATTTTTGCATAGAATTAGTTTGTACTTGTATCAGATTCTATTATAAATTTATGAAATGAACCATTACATTTTGAACAATAAATAATTATTACTCAACGATATTAATTGTCCTGTAAACCTTAAAATGCATTCTCCGATAAATAGTAACGCCTGATTTGTTTTACACCAACCATAATTTTTACCGGAAGTGCGGATTCCTAACGGAATCGATTAATAAACAGTTAGTTTCTACACTTTCCGTTTCCTGCGTCTCAATAATAGATTTTTTTTATTACACTGGTTTGCAGTTAGCAAATACAAAATGCGTAGATATTATAAATTTTTACGGTTTCTCTTGGGATATTTTATTACAGTTTAAACGCCTTCACTAAAACCCCGCTGTGGAAATGATCACTTTATTTTTATTATTCATTATATAATATTACATTATAACCTTTTTATACTATTCGTATTTCAATAAATAGTTTCACACATATTTCTAAAATCTAAATACTTTCCTTTCCCCCACTGCCACAAGCAAAAACAACGCGTTACTTTGAGGTTGTTATTTGCATATTATCACCTTAATTAATAATTTACTTAAGTCCATTTTTTCACTTTAACAATGCTACATTTTTGCATTTTTTTAAATACATATTACTACGAAAACCTCATATCAATATGACAATAATTATAGGTTACCAAAAAAAAATCGTATCAAGTAAAAAAATTATAAGAATAAATAAATTATAAATTAGAATTTCAAGTTATTAGCTTTAAAAAATATATATGTTAGGATAACGTAGCTACGATTTATTTGCGTTTCATAACTTTTTTGCTTGAATCATAGAATTCTTCATACTTTAGTAGAAAACAGTTCAAAATTGTACCATAACTATTTTGTATCTGTAACAAAAAAAAAATTAATCATTGAAGAAGATAATATTAACACATCCCAAATGAACCACGAAACCGAAAAACAACAGAAATTAAAAAGTTTTCAGTCGCATCTGGGACTCGAACCCAGGACCTGTACCTATCCGGGGTAACCGCTTAACCAACTTAGCTAATGAGACCAGTTCAATTTACGTCATTTACACCGATATCATACTTCATGTTCAAGATTTGTTAATAGTATCCTCCATTTTTTAAAATCCTAATAACTTATTGAAGTTTGTAAACCCCATTGTAATATTTTAATGTTTGAATATTTCTTTCCAGACTTGTAAAATAAGTCAATAGATGTCTCATATAAATAAAAATCGGGTAGGTATATCCGAGACTCTATCCAGATTACAATTGAGTTCTGGATGAAACTTTGCAATCATCATAAGGATAGCAGCCAAGAATATGGGATTTAAAAAAATGGAGGATAATATTAACAAATCTTGAACATATCGGTGTAAATGGCGTAAATTGAACTGGTCTCGAGGTCCTGGGTTCGAGTCCCAGATGCGACTGAAATCTTTTTAATTTCTGTTGTTTTTTTCGGTTTCGTGGTTCATTTGGGATGTGTTAATATTATCTTCTTCAATGATTAAAATATTTCAATGAGGTTTACAAACTTCAATAAGTTTCAAAAGTGGCTAAAATAGACTTTTGTGGTTTGTGACATGATTGTATTTGTTTTTAACGGTTCTCCATACTTGTGACCAAATTCTTGTAAAAGCATTTGCTTTAAGGTTCAATCAAAGCCTGATTTGGGAAAATGTGAAGTTAATCAGTATAATGCTGTTATTTAATCAAATCATAAAAAGTATCTGTAAATATGAACTCAAAAATTGAACACGGAATTCAACAGAAAAATATTTTTTGGTAGGAGATGTATGATCATGTGAAAAATGTTGAGATTCGTAAAGAATGCAAAGCTGATGTAAGCGTAGTGAGCAAGATTACGAAAGGGACGCTTAGATAGTTTGGGCATATAGAGCGAATGAACGAAGAGAGGAGTGTAAGGAGAATATATGACGCGAATGTGAATGGAAGAAGAACTTGGGGACGTCCGAGGGAGACATGGCACGATCAAGTGAATCAAATACTTAAGTCGGGCCGTGTTAGAAGTCGGAATAACAGAAGAGAACGTATGAGACTTTCTATGAAAGTAAATAAAGCAAGAAGTGTATGCCAAGATCGAGTTGTTTGGCAGTTCGTCCTCTCTGCCCACCCCTGCGAGGAAACGGCGTGATGGTTAGTTGGTTAGTTAGTTAGAGAGCTGTATTTTAATTTTAATTAAAAATTCCTCCATCTTATTCCAATAATATTATATGAGGTATCCGAGATACCGGCATGGTCGACGGCAAAGACACGAACCTTGAAGTATTTAGTCATGAAAAATTTGTCAATATTTTTGACGCCATCTAGCAAACACATCTGAAACCAATAAGAAAGCAGCCTTTTCAGCAAATGCGTGGCTTGTTCTACCGGTACGGTAGACAAAGCTTATACATTCAGAGTGTAGATGGCAGTCATGTGCTGTGGAGTGGGTTAGATAAATTTTGAAATAATTTCATTGTCTACATATGGTATATGTTAGCCCGTATTCTGGAAAACCGACAACGAGGAAATATGAATATATAATATATAAAATGTGGGTACCTAAATATGTCATGTTTTTACACGACGTAAAAAGGTCAACGCATTTATTTTAGTCCGTGAGTGTTGGAAAACTCTGTTAAAAAAATCTTTTTGTTTGCGTTTTTGTTTTTATTTATTTATTAAACTGCATTAATGAACCCATTTACACACTGTCGTAACAAAAACGAGTTGGCTACTCAACTAAAGTGATTCACACAAATTGTTGGTAGATATACTTAAAATAAAATAAAAGTCTTACCTCGACCATCCCAATCCATTGACCAGCAGGTAGCAGACTCCTGACACCACCCCCGCCAGCACCCCCACCCCCAGTCCCGCGCCAACCAGCAGCGGCAGGGTCTCCCCTGTCATCCTCAGCACCGTGTCACCTCTCATCTACACCACCTCACCCCTACACCCCTTCTGCGATCCGGGAGCCCGGGCTTCTGACTGGGGACGTCAGGACGATTAGGCAGATCATCTATAATCTATACAGTTTCTGGCATAAGTTAGAGATAATTTGATGCAACGTTTTGCTTCAGGTTTGATTGACTGTCTATTGTAGTTGATGCAACCTTTGATTATATGTTTCTTGTTGTTTGTGTAAACTTTATTTGACTGTCTCTCGTTGTTTCCGTAGATTTAGTTGGACTGCATTCTGTAGCTTGCATAGGCTGTGATTAATCGTATCTTGGAACTTGTTCAAGCTTTGACTGGCTGTCTTGTTATTTGTTCAAGCGTTGATTGACTGTCTCTCGTAGCTTGTGCACGCTTTAGTGGCCTTTCTCTTCTGACAGATATACTAAGCTTTTAGACCTATGGTATCAAGCTTTGATTGAATTTCTCCGGAGAAAGACAAACCGATCTAGTAGTTAAACGAATATTTGACACTTAATGTATAAAGTTTGTTTTATTATCACTGGAAGTTTGTATTAACCTGTTATCATAATAAATAATATGCCATTTCTACCGAGTTTAAACAATCTTTGATTATAATCGATTTTTATATCACAAAATAACACCGGCGTCCAACTTGGGAAGCTTTGATTAACGGTCACTTGTCACTTGTAACATGTTTTGATGGGTTGACACTTGCATTTCACACAAAACATTGACAGAGAAAATGTCACTGGTAACTTGTTTCAAACGTTGACATGCCGCCACTGGCGTGTTGATTCAGGCTTTGTCACTTGTCTGATGCACAACTCAGCGGAAGCATTGGAGGAAGTTGAAAGGCCTGAAACAATAAAACGATGTTATAATTAAAAGAAATCATTCATAATTTTCATTGGAATTTTATCAGCGTTCTTACAATGGTACCCAAACGAAATTTAATAAAAGACGTTATGATTGAATTTTTTTATAATCATAATGCCTTTTAATAGAGTTTTTTGTGTTAATTACTTTACCAAACTGTTTTAAGTAGCCTGTCGGCTGAAGTACAGAGGAAAAGATAATAAATGGGTCACAAAATGGAGAAATGTAGACGTCAATACTATAATCGAATGAATAATATTACATTAATTACACACGTAACAGCATCCCGTATTAAATTACACATGTTTTCATCAGTGGCGGTTCGTGGCCTATCTCATTGGGGGTTCAATCGGAGATTGAAGAATCGGAGATCGAATTGAGATTGAAAAAGAGGGAGAAAAAAATTCTCATCTATGAATCCTACGCCGGTCTTTTCCGTAGTTATTATATATTTTCCTCAAGATCTAAAGCAATTTCATCATAATTACCTGGCAACAAGATACATTTTGACAATTCATTAAAGCGTCTGTGGCAAATAAATATAATAGCGTGGGTTATAAAACAATAATGTTTTACATACTAAAAAATCACAACTTTGGCAAGAAACTGATCGTTTTATATAAAAAAAGTAGCATTCGTATTAATTATCTTATTTTAATAGCAACTTAAAACACGAAAATCACAGAATTTTTGTTTATTTGATTCTTGCAAAATATTATTCCATACAAAATTGGTATTAACAAATGCCATAGTCGGGCAGCTAACAGATTTCTAAGGTTTGCACGCTCCCATGGTTTGCCGCTGAGTAAGTTTTTGTATGTACTATTTCTTAGAACGGAAAGTTTCATGTGCTGAATTCATACAGCACGTACGGGATTCATTTCTTACTCTGGCAGTATTAATACGGACGGGGATATTTTAAATACGAAATTTGAATAGCTCGCTGTTTGAAGTGTGGTAAAATTATAATACAAGAATGTCTTATTATCTTTAGAGTAAACCGCCACTGGTTTTCATCCATAGATGAATTAAATCGATAATTGCGTTCAGCAGATTTACCGTGCAGCACACAAATTCGATCAACCTCCTTATCCCCGATATCCTAATCGATAATAACGTACATTTTTTATTCGTAAATACATCCTGATATGAACAGTCATTAAAATACGTGTGTTTATTCGATCAACAATTACATTACAGTGGGAGAAATCTATTTCGCGTAAATTTTACAATGTAGTCCAAACAATTTTACACTCATACGAAACACGTGTAGAAACACGGTATTTTGTTAGTTGAGTATTCCGAATTTCTTTGTCGCGTTCTCTATGTAAATTTATTAAATACTTTTTGTTTATATAACAAACCATTGCACTTTCTACGTTAATTCGTCTCACTTAACTGCCCCCATTTGTATGTGGGAAATTCTAAAAAGAACGTTACCGCCCGCGCCGTCAGGTTTTGTTAATAATTCAATCTGAACAATGATTTTGATGAATTTTAATTCATACTTTGATAACTTAGTCGGTTGGCGGATTTGTTTTATGGTTATGGAGAATGCACAAATGTGAAAACATAGATTTCAGTACAGTGAATCCGTTTTCAAAGGTAATTAAATATTAAATGCTGGCTTGACTTGATAGAACTAATTACTCTATGAAATTTTATCATTGCTACTAAAATGTGCAAGCTAGCAAGAAAAATCAGATTAGGCGAGCAGAATAAACTGATATTAATGATTATATGATTATAAATCAAAATTAATATTAGTAAAATAATTCATTAAGTACATAATACATTAATGTAAGTTATTAAGTACAGTAATATAAGTTTGTCTGCAATGTGAAGTCAATCAATTAATAACAGTTACTGTATTTTATGTATGTTGATTTAAATTACCACGCCTTTATATTATTAATTTAATCCTTTTTTTTTGTATTTAGACTTAATACTTTATATCTTTACAAGTTTTTATACATAATAATTCTCTACACTTTATTATTTTTTTATGTGAGTACCACACAAGAGTCCCAACTGCTCCCAACCATCTGGAGCCAGTGAGACTATGGCATTCCCAATTGGGGAGTGTTGTGCGGCTGAAGGTATTGGGGAGGGGAAGGAAAAAGGGAAGAGGGAGGTGGGGAAATACCTGGCTATTCAGATCTGGTCACCAAACACGGCTAAAAGCAATTTCAAGCAACGTTTCAATTCTGAATGGTGGTCTTTCACCAGGGCGATACTGAGAGTATCTTCCACTCTGGAACGTGCACAAATATACTATATATTATTTTTAAATTAATTAATTGTGAAACAATACAAATGAATTGAATGATTTGAACCCGCGACCTTCGGATTCGTAGTCGAGGGCCTTACCCCTCGACCATGGAGGCCGTATATGTAAACAAGCGAGAAACCTGGCTAACAGCGGAACACTCGCTTAAAGTTGATGGCGGCAGCATGGGAACGAATCTTTTCTCCGTCTCGTCGATTTGCAAAACCTTACTCTTCAATTTAATACGGGCTGCTTCAAAACTTGCATTCATAAACCCCCTTCCTCAAAACGTTTTCCAACCAGGATTAGTATCACCACTAGATAATAAGGAAAACTCTCACGAAACGTCACCTTTTTCTTGTTGTTGCAAAATGCACAAATAAAGAAAGTAACATGAAACGAATCAATCGATTTATATGATGTTGATAATATTAGAAAGGTCGCTCGAATAGTATAGAGTTCATTTTGTAAGAGGCTTTATTATTTAAGGGCCAAGTTCACGGGTAATAAATATGTAATGGTGATAATATTCCCAGAATTTTTCTTTCGACAATAACACGGCCGTAAATCGGGCGGTCGATAGCAATGAAATATCGGTTTGTTTTCGTAATCCATTAGCACAGTCGTTTGGCAAAGCAAAAAAAAACATATCTACAACGACACTATATCTAGTCTTTATAAAAAAAGAAAGCTTTCTTGTAGAAATAAAAAAAAAAAGTAGGAATATAATATATTTAAGTACTAATGTTCTTCTTCTATTACATAAAGAAGAATGTCCCGGGCGGTGTGTATTTGTTTTGTACGCAAATCTACAGTTTTATTCCGAGTTTGATGAAATTTTGCACACTTGACCTTCGAAACAATATGAAGGTTACTGTCCACATGAGCTTTCGAAAAACCAGGTCCATGCCCCATTACCACTTAAAGCAGATTTCTGGTACTTCCTGATGGAATTTTACACACTTGTCGTCTAAAATAAGACAAAAAAATTACTGGGAGGGGTAGGAGAACACTAATCACAACTTCAAAATTCCGCATAACCCCGGGCAACGCCGGGTACTTCAGCTAATATAATATATAAGTACTAAATTGAGATAATATCACTAGAAAAAATACAAGCTGTATATTTTGCGACATTCGTGGCACAGCGGTAAACTTCTTGGCTCCCGAGAGATCGCACAATGTGTTTCAAATTGTGATTGCCATAGTCCAGTGGTTCTCAAAGTGTGCACCGCGTTCTCTCAGGAGTGCCGTGAATCAGTGTTGACCGGTCAGTGGCGGAGTTGAGTAAAGTTGACATCGCTTCTGGGTCCCACCCAGACGTCGTGAGTTCAACTCCTCGACTCGCTAAGTCCCCCATCACGACACAAGCAACATCCTCCGCTTATTGTGATTGAAGTAGGAGATTTTTAAATTATTGTTGGGTATTTCGTAACCTGGGAATATTTTGTCTTTTAATGAAAAAGAAAAAAAAATCAGTTACTTTTCATTTAGTTTAACACTTAACTGTTAGTGACATTAAAGTTTTATCTCATCTGAAATGTGTTTTATTTATTTTACCCAATGATTCCTGCAAAAAAAAATATTGACTGCCACTAGATTATTGAGATTTTAAACACATTTATAGAATTTAAAAAAAAATGTTTATGTTGTGATATTATTATGACTTATTTCATTGTTCAATCTTGACGTTTTGGTATAAAGTTATGATATGCCATATTATTCAGATGTATGTCTGTTCAGAACAAATAAAAATTACTTGTATATCATCTGTGTCTAACGTACAGTGTGATCTTACTCACCAAGTTACTATCGACTAGATTATTAACAATTTTGTAAAACGTAATCAAATCAATTAATTTTCTTCTTTCGTGAAGGCTCTCAAATTTGAAATGGTTAAGTCTCTGCTGTCTTTTATTAGATGGTGAACTCCCGATCGATATGACAAGATACGTGAGAATTTCTTCTGAACGGATTCAATTCTATTTATATGTGTCGCGTAATAAATTGTTTCTCTCAACGCCTTTCTTTGTTTACTTTAATTATTACACAATCGATTTTCTATTATATCTACAATGCAAGTTTATTATTCTAAAAAACCACATCGCTAAAACACTTTTTTGTTTAGTTTACTTCCATATAAAATAATCTTCCTAACATTCCTATCGAACTAGCACGAGAACTAATCGAGTATTAATTTAAATTCAGATCATAAATAAGCTTTTATCACAAATATCTGCATCTTTATTCCAAATTAAATATCACATTATTACTGTATATAGCGACACATATTGTAAATATATTTAAAAACTTATTTAGTAATTTATTCAATTTCTCATTCCGTACACAGCATAATAACGGGTCAGTGATAAGTGAGCGATTTATTTTGAATAACCTCGTTGATATTAAATTGAGTTATCTTTAAGAATGTTATCCACTTTTTTATTTGATTAAAATAGTCTTACTTATAGTTTCAGTCTGAAGGTCAATCAATTACAACCTGTTGCCCATTACTGTCAATGTTGTGAATACGAAATTCTAATGTATTTATTTCGTCGATTGAGTTCTTTAAAAAAAAATTAATTTTAATATTCTACAGGTGTAATATTGCTTATCTGAAATTTACGGTATACGTGAAGATTAACCTAATTATGTTTTAATTGTGTACACTTGTATGCCAGTTTATTCGTCACACGCAAAACGCTTTTCTTTAAAAAGTTTGTTTTGTTTCATAATTAGCATTAGAAATAGAACCGCCAGCAATTTTGTAGCTCCCTTTAATAATAAATAATGTGATGCATTAATTTAAAGAAATAACATATATGAAGACAAATCACAGAATTCTTTACAGCATATAACTTTAAAAGCCTTAAAATTGGTAAATCGAAATCGCTGTGTAACAGTTCGAAATGGTTGGGTTATGTTAGGTCACTTTAGGTTAAATTTAATGGTTAGGTGTGTTAACAATGCTTGTGAACGCTTCCATTTGAACATTTAATTAAATATTACACCAAAATTTCGTAGAGGCTTTTAATAAATTTCAGACTAAAATGTATTTTTTCCATGAATTCGATAAGGATCTTGTACGCTCATTTATTCAGTTCACTATAACAATTAAGTATAACAGCGGTAGGTGACAAAAAATGCCCATTTTCAAAATATTCTTTGCACAATTCATTCCCGAACTTGAAAACTACACACAACCTGTCTTTGATCATAAAGCAATGCACGCCACTGATATTAATATAATACTGACTAGTATCTACGTAATGTAGGTAGGTATATTGTTTTTCTGTATTACTAGAGCATATATTTATTTATTTTATTTATTTATAGAATACATAATCGAAGAAAACAGTGAGCGAAACCTTCAGATTTGATCGAACTTGGCATGCTTTTTTCGGTCTTGGCTCTTCTGGCCGCTTCCATTGGGATGATTGGGCCTTGGTTTCGACGTCATAACCATACGAGTATACCCACGTTTCATCACCAGTTATGGCCCTTCGTCGTTGACGTCATTCAACAACTCCTGAGCGATACTAAAGCTACGTTGCTTTTGCTCAAAATTTTGCAATTTCGGAACAAACTTCGCTGTCACACGTTTCATGCCCAAAACATCTGAGAAAATTGCATGGCATGACCCGATTGATATGCCAACATCCTCTGCAATTTCCCTAATAGTGATTCGACGATTTTCCGAAACCATTATCTTTTCTGTTTCGATGTTTTCTTCGTTTGTTGACGTGGTTTCAACTCCAAGACGCTCAACGTCATTAACATCTTCTCGGCCTTCTGTAAAGCGCTTGTACCACTTATAAACACCTTTTTGAGACAAAGTAGACTCGCCAAATGCTACAGTCAACATTTTAAGTGCGTTGGAGCACTTTATTCCATTTTTAACGCAAAATTTAATACATATTCTTTGATCCATTTTTTTCAAAAGTAAAAAATCGAAGAACACACAAAAACGTGACTAACCTTTCCAGTTGTCAAAAACAAACCACTAATCCAAAATGGCTGATAATGCTAATATATGATAAACATATGTGTACCAACATAACAAAAAAAATCAATAATCGAATGTACACAGCCCGCGAAAATCAAAATTCACCCTTTCTTTTGAACGAACCTCGTACACCTACATGTTATTAATTTTATGTACAGCCAGATAATATTACACAGAACCATACTTAGATACTTTCTTATTAGTATTATAGAACTCATATTTCTGTTTCTAAATTAGATTTGAACCAGTAAATTCCGTTAAGCGACTTTTCTACATGAATGAAAACTGTACCTTATTGAATTCAGGGTCTATGTAAATTATTAGTTATCGGTCGGTTATCTGGTGTGTACAGTGTGCCGGTAAATAAGTACTAAAGTAAAGATAAGTTATATTTAACCAGTTAACAAGAGAGGTATGCCACCGAGGCTAGATGGAAACTGTTATCCTTACTGTTAACGAGGCGTTACGCTAAATCTAGAAATGACGTTAAATCTAGATAGTACTCTACTACAAAGACTTACGGTTATTTGAAATCGTCATTTTCACATGTAAAATTGATTGGAGTATTTTACTAAATCTTATGTTTGGGTACTGAACGTACTATTTTTTTCTTATCTTGGGCGAAAACGGGTGGTACAGTTTTTTTGAAACCACATTGTTAATAGGAACTCCAGTCTATTTTTTTTATCAATAATGACGTTCAAACATAAATACCAGTATATTTCGTTTTTTTCCTAAAGTTACTTTTCATGGTTAAAATAATTTTCAATTTTTCAAAGGCTAACAAAACGCTCAAATTCTATGGCCGGTCGGTTTTCATCAGTTTTGAGGTTAAAATGTCAAATGTCAAAACAAGGATGAGCTTTACCGTACATAAT
Source organism: Halesus radiatus (assembly GCA_022606495.2). NCBI lineage: Eukaryota > Metazoa > Arthropoda > Insecta > Trichoptera > Limnephilidae > Halesus > Halesus radiatus. The sequence goes on from JAHDVE020005739.1 coordinate 114,173, forward strand.
TGTATATTCTATTCATGGTAAACCATAACTAAACATAAATAATAAAATTATGTACCTTTTTAGAAATTTTAACTCAAAGAATAATAATAGCATTGACCATTATCTTTATCATAATATTCGTATTGATAATTGGTTTGATCATTAATGCTAATAATTTCTTTGATGATTAATGGTTGTTTATATTAAACAACGATTTCAGAGCTTAAAGTCACCCAAATTAAGATAAAATTTTTCCAAAACTAAAAAAAAATACGTATTTAAAATACAAAACAAAATCGAAAAATATTTTTTTTTCATACTAATCCAAAAACAGAATGCTCACGTGACGTCAGATGTTCCAAATAGAATGGTACCAATATAACACGGTGTTTTGATGAGCTGATTTTTTATTCACTTTTAAATAACGATTCATAAATTCTATGTATAATTATACATAATGAAAGTTATATACCTGTATTCAGAATCGGCGTTTGCTGATTTACAGGAATATATATTTTTTAAAGTTCACTGGAGTTCTCTATTTCCAAATAGCTTACGGTCTTAGACTTTGTAACACCTTTTATATAATTAAAGTGATAAAAACATGTTAATTGTTGTTCAAATGAAAGTATAAAATTTCCCGAAAGTTTTCTGAGCTTATTGAATTAGTTTTTGAATTGTTCAAAATATCCCTTTTATTTCGAATGACCACTAAAGTAGATAAACCCAACAAACTTTCAATATTGAGCTGTCGTAAGTTTTGACTGGTTTTCCATTCGTAAATTGAAATGTTCAGACAATGAAAGTAATTACATTAATTACTCCGTATTCTAGGGAAATGATGAAGATGCTTGAAAAGCATTTTAGTTTTAACAATAGTAATTATTTATTTAGTGTAGTAATACAGCATGTCTGTTGCTTGAGTGTATTCTCAGATAGAGGAATATCCCGAGTTCAAACCCCGTCGCAGAAAAAAAAAACCTTTTTTTTTCTGTGTATTTTTCTAATAATTTTGATTTTATTATAATTAATATTTGTTCAAAATTATGTTTTATTTTCATATCTTGGAATTGACTAATGAAAAATCAGTTTTACTACGTAGTGTGTGAGTGTTGTTACTCTATTGTCGAATCCAGTGCATTTTGTGTAAGTGCAGTATGGCAGTTAATATAGTTCTTCCAATAGGCTCCATTATAGACGACTATATTAATTGTGTGTAACTAGGTATATGAGTGTACATCCTTGACGCGTGTGCAAATTTGAGAAGTGTGAAACGTTTAAGAGGAACGGCTGTGCGGCCCGTTTCATACAAAACTTAATTTTGGATTTGAGGCAAAATACTCACCTAAACCTAATGATTTTTTTTTCATAAAAAAATATAATAAATAACTAGTACGGAATGGAAGTAATTACTTTATTATTGTTTTACTTTATGAAATTAGGCCATTAAAGGAATTGATTTTTCGCGATTTTAAAGGCACCTTTAACAATTATTTGGGGGCTACCGGCGATTTAAAAAAAAGTTTTACCAGGTCTGTTTTGAAAATATAATGAAATATAAAATAAAAAATTAAAAAAATATATTAAAATAAGCATTATGGTGGACTATAAATTTAATTAAAAACGACCAATTTACGTTGGAACACACATTTGCTATACTTAATTTAAAATAACGAGAGGAAAAAACGTTTTTTTTTTTTAATGTTTTTTTTTATAATATTTCTATATACATAATATCCGCAAATAATTTTCCCACCACCTCAGGAACCGAAGATTTTACAATTTTTGGAGGCTTGTGGAGATGCTGAGTTCCGGAACCAGAATCATGCCTGTACCACTCATCCTTACCACTACACGAGAAGGAGAAGAGTAAGCCTGAGTGGGAATACTATTTGACATTAACCGGTGTATTTGTCTTTTCAAGGATATTTGCCATATTCTTATCGCTTTCAAATATACTCGTTTGATCATTATAACACTGTTTGTTTAAGAGCGTACTGGGAAACTTACGTTTATTTGCTTTAACGCCGTGTACATCTACCAAGTGTAGCTATGTACTTTTGTGTGAACAGTACAACGTACACGTACGAAAATGTATATTTGCGTCATTCGAAATCTCAGCGATACGAGGCTGTTTTTGACAGTCCAATAGCCCTGTCCACACAGCGCGCTCCTTGCGATCGAGGCAGTTCCCAACCGACAAATATTTTTTTACCACTCAAAAGGAGAAACGAAATCATTTGTGAATGTTATATTATTTTGGGACTTTGAATAAATGTTCAACTATTCCTTGGTGCTTGCTCGCAGTTATCTAGGTCGTGTGTCGCACGCTTCGCTTCGCACCTTTTAGCGTAGTCCAGACACACGGAGGCGGGTGGCGCATGGATTATTGCTAGTTGGGGAATGTGTTGTGCGTTGTGTGAACTCTCCGAACGAACTAATTTTACAACGATTGTGAATTCAAGTTTAAAAAATATATACTTTTGCGAAACATTACTATTGTACCTGCGTGGGTATTAAATGAAATCTTAAATATTTGATTCGAATGTAAAATGTGTGATTAAATTATCTTCTTCGCTTTATTTTTACCCCTTCAAATGTTTCAGGAAAGAAGGTACAAGCTTGGACATAGTTAATTAATTAAAAAATATACTTTGTTTACACCACTTTATAAATATAAATAAGCATGTAGTTAATTAATTAATTAATATTAATAATAATAATGACGTCACAAAGTTATTACCAATCGTTTGAAGAAATTATATTGGACATAGTTTTTTTTATTTTTTTTATTTAATTTTAGAAGAGAAAAAATACAATTCAAAAAGTCCCGTAAACTACTTTTTTTAGTTTGTCTAAGGGGAACTTGTTATTTAAAACTTAAAATTTACAGACAATGTTAAAAATATGTATAGTAGAAACATAAAAATCATATGTAACAAGCTTAAAACATAAATATTTATCAAGAAACTTACTCTATAAAAACATAAACGAAAGCAATTAATCATAATAATTTTTTTTTTCATTATTTCTAATACAAATAGCTTCTTTCAGCCAGCCAAGTTTTCAGTGTATTTATTAATGGTTTAGTTTTAATACATTTTTTTTTTATTTCAGCTGGTAAAATATTGATACAACTAGGAATCATGTGATCTAAAGTTCTTTGTCCATATTTGTTTTTATGCTTGCTTTCTTTTTAATCTTTCATTAAAATTGAGGCGAGTATTGTAAGTGTGCTCTAGTCTATTTGTATTAAATATAGGGTTATTAATGTGCTGAAATGTAATTTTGTACCACAGAATTAATGTAACAGAAAGAATTTTTAGACTGATAAAAGTATGAAATATTATACCTTTGTTATTTAGGGTAGAACTCCCAAATCCTCTAAATACTGGATCAGTTTTCCTAATTTGGAGGAGGCTGTAATTGGAACAATCCACTTCAGGGACCCTTATTCTACTCTTCCTTTTTAAAGTGTGTTAATGTTCTTGTTCTTAAAATGATCCATTATCACGACGAGGGTCAATTTCACGAAGAATTTTTCATCAGAATTACATTAAAGTTTGTTGTTGTAAAAAGGGATTATATTTTGTACATGTTTACGTCATCATAATGTAAGAAGGGGTGTTGTGCTTTGTATAACGTTCCGATCAATTTTTTCTAACCAGCGTCGGGAAAAAGCTATGATTTTATTTAGTGGAGCGATTAATTTTCATGAAAAATAAATTCATCAGTGATACATACAATACTGGATTATCCCTTCGTTACCAAGAGAACTCGGTATAATAAAACTTACGTACCAAAACAATTCACAATTCAAAGCATTGTGGTACGACTATATCGAAGTTTCTATTGTATTCTTGTAAATATGAGTTCAATATGAAAGCGAAGATAATATTTTCCTAAAAAGTTTATTTGGAAATGTGTACTTTAAACGTTTTTTTGTTTTGTTAATATGCTGATTTTGTATGTCTAAATTGTGGAATATAATAAACTAGAAACTATTTTAAACAATACTCTTCCAGTTTATATAATTGGTACTAAAATATATATAAAAATGAATGTTGACTGCATGTCTGTCCTCAATTTTCTTGAAAAATATTCGAAAATAGCATAGTTTGTTGTTAATAGTATCGGAAAGGTTTAGAGAGTAATTTGAATGAAATCCAATATGTAAAACTTTTGCTAAAATTTGCATAAAAAACATTGAACCCGCCATGTTTTATTGAAGATTATCCCATAGATATATACCACTCTGGTTAGCCACCGATTACATATTCAAGAGAAGAAGTTTTGTTTGGGTAGAATATTTTCAGAATAGAAAACATAAGTAGGTACATACTATTATTTAGAAATATTATGAAAAAATAAATATATGGAATTAAATAATTTTTCAAATGAATGTTTCTTGGTTACTTTATTTAGAGATAGTAATAGTCGTCACAAGGCATTACTTTCAATGTCAAATCAATTAATGCACTCAAACGACAAGCAAGAATTCACAACTTCATAACTTTATTTTAAAAAAACCGAGCAAGGCCGGTTACAGATCAGCTAGTTATTTATAAAAAAGCAAGACATTTCAAGATTCGAAACAATTCCATTTCCACACATAAACATAGATTTACATTTCTCTACGCTATACACATCAGCTCTGATGACGAACAACACAAGGTTGTCTGAAATGTTCTCTCAAAAAAGGAGGAGAAAGCTAACCAATGCTTATTCCTTTAAAACTAGAAGAAAAAAAAGAGATTTTAGGAGATTGCCGTCTCTCATTAATTTTCACTGATTCTCAAACATTATCAAAACTTGCCGCGTTGTAGGATAGATTATGGTGAAAAACCAGCATTGAAAATGTGTGAAAATCACAAAATTTCAGCATAATATAGTTTGATTCTGGGGTACAGAAGAATGTTGATACTTCTCACATGAATTCACATTGGGTTTGTACCGAATAGACCTACCTCTTAGATTAAAATTCAATGGTTTTCATCTAAGCAAAAAAGAGAGATTTATAAAGGAAATCCGTTTACATTTTCCATAAAAACGACAATATCAAGTCTCGCTTCCCAGCCATAAGCCTCGCCAGCCACAAGACCATATCGCCAAGTTTGCCAGTAAGTAGTATCGAAGTATCGATTTTGTATCAGGGAAAGTATTTTGGATTCTGGCCGCTATTTAAAACTCCAAACGAACTTGTCGTTCCAAGAATATAAACATGAATTCCGTTTTTCCGGCGTCAATTGGCATAACATGGAATATTTATTGTGAAACTTTTCGTATCTCATTCGAATTCAGAGATAAAAAAAGGAAAAAATCACTAACCTTAGTAAGTAGACATATTCTCAAAACGGTAATAAAGTCCCGACTTCCTCCGATTTTTCAAGATATTTTTTTCTCATTGAACGATATTTGAAGTATCTATAAGTGAAGAAGGAGGTTGTGAAACATAAGTGAAAATAAAGATTTGTACGGCAAAAGGCGCCATGAGTAAAAAAAATAAGCAAAAAATGTAGTGACAGAGGCATAACGAAGGTCATCAAGATGAGACTTGTTCGAGCGCTGATTTTCCCCATCTTTCTAGTGTGGTTATGGTTATATTTCTTATGGTGTAGACACTCAGAGCCAGCGAAAGGAAGTGGATAGACGCCCTTAAAATGCGGTGCTAGTGAAAAATGGTTAGTATTTCATGGATAGCCAGGAGCACCGTCACATCAATTCTGGAAGAGCTTGGCAATCACAATAAGCTATCAACTGTTTGCACATAGCATATCCACAGACTATTTGTACATGTTTCTCGCTAAACCGAGAACTGTGGAAGAAAGTGGAAGGCAGGAGAAGCAGAGGACGGTCACCGATGGGTTGGAGTGACCAAATTGTCGATGTCCACAGCTCTCCACATGGCGCAGAATCGTAAAGAGTGGAGGAGCCTTGTACGCCAGGGAGATTGGAGTGGGTGTCACGATCCTCAGAAATGAGGAAGCGACTCAAGAAGAAGAAGTATATGGAACGAACATTATAGCACATTGCTTAATTATTTTTTACAATTAACTGATCTTTCAAAGCGCCATAGTTCAAGATGTGATTCACGCTGCGAACTGAAAAATGTATGGATGATCTGAAAATTTGATTATAAAAAGCTTTGCATATTTCATGGCGCCTCAATTCATATTTTTTTTGTTGATGCAAAAAATCAAATAATATTCCTTATAGGTAGCAACAGGGATAGTTAAATACAAACTGTTATCATCACATAGACACCATTTTGACTTCATAAGGTAATTATCTACCAGTTGCAGTATTTATGAAATCAATAATTTTGGACCTCACAAGAAGAATCAGTCATTTGGTCGTGCATTTACCATGTGCAAAGATTTGTAGTGAAACTGTGAAATTTCACTCGCGGGGTAAATGTTTTCTCATGGCTTCGTGATAGCAATGTATTCAATGTAAAAAACCAGAGATTTATTTAGATTCCGAAATGGAACTACACCTGGCATAGACAAGAATGATATGTTGCAAAAAAAAGCAGGCGGTTCTCACGATAGAGTCGTTACATTAGCTGATTGCTGCCATTATTCGTGGCATGTACAAATAATTAGGCATTCCGAGTGATTAAATCCATCGATGTGTTAGCTATACTTGCTCCAGAAAGAATTTTAATTAACTAAAACTTAACACGGTAACGCAACATAAAAATATATAAACGGAAATTTGTGTTTACAGATATTGCAAGCTCTGAAATAGTCAAGATTTGTGGAATGCTCATCAAGTCAAGTGTTTGTTAAGAATGGAAAAATTAGAAAAGACACGATAGATTCAAAATTGCACAATAATAAACAAGGAAAAAAATACAGCTTTTTGATACTGCGGACTATCTCATATTGTCACTTTAGCGGTCAGCACCCAAAAATAGGCACTTCGTAGGTTGCTAACTCAAGAAATACTACAAATCATTTACCTGTTAATTCAATACAGGTAATTAATAAAATGTATAAGGTTTCAAAAGACAATAATCTTTTATCTGCTATATGAAATACGTACTGGAATTTTCGGTAAAACGTTCAAAATTGATTTCCATGCATTTCAAACTTAACCTATCTTCAGGTATTTTGTGATGTAATTCATAGAGTTTAAGCATTAAAGTTTGAGAATTTTTGTCCTTTGAAAACTTATACATTTTTTTAACTACACCTATAGAATTTACAGATAAACCATTTGTGGTATTGTTTGTGTTAGCACCCTGCCAAATGATGTTTAGGGCCATTCTTGAGTATTGGCCCTTAATTAGTAATTTACGTAAGATCGTTTTTTTTTATAAATAAGATTTGGACGCCACCTTTAAGCATTTGAAAAAAAAAATACACGTTACTACGAAAACCTCATTTCTACATGATAATAATCAGTTAGCAAAAAAGATGGGTAAAATAAATAAAAATAATATAAAACATAATAACAAAACATAATAAAATAAATATTAAATACTATCTTTGATGGTTTGAAATATATATTTATTTTAGGGTGGCATAGCTGAATTTCCAGTTTATTTGTGATGCAAGACTTAATTGAATTTTAGAATTCTTAATACTTTAATATCTGTAAATTAAATTTAAGTATATGGAAAAAATAGTTTAAAATAAATAGATTCTTGTTCCTCCTGTAAAGTTGCCCAAATGGACTTGGGCAAATTATTAAGCAAGATGGCGATGATTTTCAACGTTATTTATTTATGAACACAACTTTCTGAAAGTGTGAGTTTTGAGAATCGCTCTGATTATTTCTGTTTAAAGTCTTAATTAGGTCTAATATTTAATGAGATCGAAATACCTACTCAAGCCCTCGCACTCCTGTGTCTACACACATATACTTGGTCCATCTTAAGATCGACCTGTGACCGCGCATGTCTTGCCCCCCCCTCCCTCCCACTACATTTTCCGCGACTTGGTACCCACATTACCACATTCAAACCCAGTATTTAAATTAATTAATGAAATTATTATATTAAATTCTGAATTACCTACCCACAAACAAAATATGAACACAATTTATACATTTAAATAATGATGGTATAATATTACAATACACATTGCATTTTATGTGGCATCAGATTCATCAAATCGGCTATGGAATTATTCCGAAATTGAAAATATCATCCTCCCCGCTAAAAAAATAAATAAATCCTCAAACGATTCATTTTAATATAATATAAACACTTAAATTAGACTATTAACAAGATTCTCTTAAACGTCGAAGTTCAATAAACTATTATTATTGTCCTAGAATTCATTAACCCTTACCACTCCTTTGTCGGGTGCCAGCCGACATCACTATTTGTACGCTACAACTCAGTTGTCGGCTGTCGGCCGACAAGATAAAATGTGAGCGCGCGTTGTATTTTCGCGCACAAAACTTGACACGTGACGTTATTTCTGGTGATTATTCGAAAAAAAAACAATTAAATTCACGTTTTAAAAATGATTTGTACTGTTTTCCGTTTTTTTTTTAGGTTAATGTACCACCATTTATAAAAATAAATAAAACTGATCAACACTAACATTCAGAAATTTTATAGAGTACAGTATATCTATGTGCTAGACAATTATTTTTTTTGGTATTGTTGCATTTCGAATAGCTATAAATAATACGCATAACAATTAACGCCTATCTGTCCTCTTTTGATCTTCACAATTGGTGATATGATAATGAATTTGACTGAACATCCATTTTATTATTTTATATCTCAGAAATGCGAGTATGGGCGGAGTCACATCGCCGTCGCAGCCGTGCGCGGGTGCTGGGACGAATGCGAGGTGGTGGGTATGCGCAATAGGAACCAAATGTGAAACTGTACCAGTCCGTTCTTAAGTTGAACTGAGAATAGTTATATGCTAATATATCCCATTAAAAAAAACACTATTTGGAGGTATTTAATGCAAGTATTAAAAGAAATAATCAAATATACGAGTAAATAAACAATTTGGTCGATTCGATGGGTTGCAGAACACAAAGTGGCTCAGTTGGTAGAGCAAAATTAACAGAATGGTTAAGGGTAGTTAATCAGAAGATCTGGTTTATCGAAACGGATTTACATTATTGTAAAATTATTCCAACCATAAAGCCGGTCATCCAAAAAAAAATCTTATTCAATAATACATCTAAAGCACTTACAAATCATATATGGTACATCGTGGGTCGTGTCTACAATTTTCATGATTTAGGCTGAATACTTTTTAACATTAGGCACGTATTCAGATTTAATTTAATCATCATCAAGCTAAACAAGATCGTGATTTTCTTTTTAAAAAAAATTACGCTTATTAGATACATTGATTAGAAAGGAAAAGCGAAAATCCCGTAGTTTTTTGGCCTAGAAATGAAGAGGAGAGAAGGTGCTCGACCAGCACACATAGGAACGACTAACAAGGAAGTAAGTGGTAACTTTTTATAAGCTGTTTTGAATGCGAAGTTCTTCTTTCATTATGGCTTAATTGCACGAGGTCTTTAGACATGGAATATCCACATATTTTTCACTGTTTTCTCTTTTTTTGTTTGTTTATCACCAAGAACTTTTATGTACCCAGCTATTACGACGTAAAAAAAAACACTGAAAACGGAGATAAACTTAAATTCGTTCATACGGTCTACAAAAACTTCTTCCCCCTTTTCCTGATGCTCTTTCCTGTCGAAAGTTGGCTCTTATTGCAGTAATAAGACCCCTCATTAACTCTTCGGAAAGTCATATCCATGGATGCTACAGTTGCATACCCAATGTACATAGCAAAGCTAGCCGGTTAGTACATATATTTATATAAAAAATTGAAACTTTTCGCAGCCCGCGACATTTTAAATAAATTAAATATTTATTAATGTAAATAATTATTCCCGAAAATTTCGGTTAAACTTCGAGTAGAATTTTTTGATTTTTCAGTTGCTTTTAAAATCTGTTCTCCGGTCTAACCTATTTTTGGTACCCCTTGGTGTTACTATATCACTCACTATCCTGAGGAAAGTGATAGGTGGCGTCCACACGTGCAATTAAGTAAGTGATTTAGTAAACTCTTGTATATGTTGTAAAATTTGATTGTGTGCATGTCAAAACAGAGCGACAATAGCACCCCACCTAACTACAAGGATGCGCGCGTAGCGGAATTATAATTATACCGGAATTTTTTTGAGCCTACTAAATTTTAGCACTTAACGATAACTTATTACTTACCACTTAACGCACTGTCCACACGCGGACAGTGACTTAAAATTAACTAAATGATTTAGTTGCCACTTATTACTGGATGCGTTTGGCATAGTCATTTATTAATATTATTTTGAGAATCCGCATGTAGAATGCCTTGATGAATAATTGTGTTTACTAATCATTATTAACCCCTCCCTTACGGTCATAGAAAATCCCTCTAGCTAGTGTACAGTCACTCTACAGTGGGGTACACATTTAGAATTACACCCCTGGCAGTAGCTGTTTGGTACAAATAACTTATAGCATCCCGGGAGATATAGACTTTCTATTGAATTATGTATGATTTCGTACGCTGTTACTGCAAGGGTCTCACTTCTTCTATACTGGAGATTTTGTGCGTCTCTTACATTAGATCTTCGTGGTGCATAAATTGCGGGTGCTCGCATTGTTTTTGTTAAAATATTTCGATGTATTTCTTCTGGTATGGGGCCCATACAGCAGAAACATACTCTAGTTAGATCCATAAAATGCAGTTGAACACAGAAGTCATGGCTTCGACTTTCGTATATTGTTTGCTAGTATGTTAAAATACTTCTGTCTGTCTCTCGTCTAAATAGGCTTCAATCTCCCGTTTTTTAGTCAATTTTCTTAGCCGAGTATTGCATTGTCAACTGTATTTTTCTCCCATGACCCATACGCCACACTGTGCGGAGAGGTCGAGAGGGAGCCCAGAACTTAATTAACGAGAACAATCAGGTATGTGAAGAAACGCCAGAGCCACTCGGAGAGAATCAGCCAGTTGCGAAAATCTCCATTTCGAATAATGGACAATAATGGCATGTAGATATTACAGATCTCATATCAGTAAAAAATAATCTGCATATTTCAATGTACCCAAAGAAATCAATTTCTTAATTACCCCGCTCTGAGTGAATGTTCAGGGACGAATTATGAATTCATGTGGTAAATTAAGAGGAACGGCTGCGTGGCCTTTTACACACAAAACTTAATTTTGAGTTTGAGTCCAAAATACCAACCCAAACCGAATGATCTTTTTTTAATCAAAAGGTAGAGTAAATATCTAGCACAGTTGAGAAGTATTTTTAATTATTATTGTTTTCAATTATAAAATTTAGGTTACCAAAGAAATCGATTTTTTGCGATTTCAGAGGCAACTTTAGCAATTATGTGAGAGTGAAAGGTTATTTAAAAAAAAACTTCTCTCATTTACTATGAGAATAAAATGAAACATAAAAAATAAATAAATAAAGAAAGTGGTTAAATAAGCAGTCTATGGTGGCTTAAATTTGAATTGAAAACAAGTAATTTTTGTTGGAACACAATTTTGCACTACAAATTTTAAATATCGACCCGAATAAACTTCGCTTAAGAGGAACGGTTGTGCGGCCAGTTTCATTCAAAACTTAATTTTGGATTTGAGGTCAAAATATTCACCTAAACCTAATGATTTTTTTTTCTTCAAAAAGTATGGTAAATATCTAGCACGGGTGAAAATTTGTGTTTATTTTCGTTTTACGTTAAAGGATTGATTTTTCGCGGCACCTTTAATAATTATTTGGGGGCTAACGGTGATTTAAAAGAAAGTTTTACCCCATTTGCTTTGAAAATATAATGAAATGTAAAATACATATTTTTTTTAAATATAAAAAATAGGCATTATGGTGGACTTTAAATAAAATTTAAAAAAAACGACCATACGTACATATTTTAATATTTTGACCCGAAAAAAGTTTTTTTTTTTTAATGTTTTGTTTTTATATTTTGATTTACGTAATCATATTTACATAATAAATACGATACTTAAAAAAAATAATACGATAAACAAATAATTATCTAAGTTGCATTTAAAATTATGAATTGTTTTCATGGCCTAAGCTTCATAATTTAAAACAAAAATAAATAAAATACTTCTCATCCATACTAAAAATTTACTAAACCTCTAATTAAAAAAAATGTGTCATTCAGTTTGGATAGGTATTTTGGCCTCAAATCCAAAATTAAGTTATGTATGAATTAACCGTTCCTTTTAAGATATCATGTTTTTAGACACTGAATTTATAATGATATAAGAATAATAATCCTACGATTACATGAAAATTTAATTTAATTTTTCTAAGATTATTTTTAAATTCGTTTAGTATCGTTACTCGTCATAGTAATTATCCTCAAAATATTACATAAGAATAATTATCTATCATGGTTTCGTCCAAGTTTTAATGGTAATTTTTAGAAAACATTTTTCTTATTGAACTGTTGAATAATTTAGAAGAAACGATTATTGTCTTATTTTTTGACATTTTATTGAAATTTAAACGTTCCATAGCTCACGATAGAAATGATGTGGCTAGCTGGAAATAGTTGTGTTAAAACATAAATTCAACGGAGTTGGCTGTGCTATTTTTCAATATGCCAGGGCTCGCCAATCGAAAAGTTTTGCTAAGAACTATTATGCAGATTTTCTGCCTCATGGTCAAAATATTTACTGTAAAAAAAATAATGTCGGATGGTAACAACTCGTATTTTCAGAACCGCTGAGCGCACTCGAGTCTATAGCAGGTAGTATTTTTTCGAAGTCAGTGCATTAATTATGCGGTAGTGAAGTGTGGCAACCTTGATTCTTTTCAAGGTACTCGATTGGAAGATTATTCTAAGTGGTCGTTATTTGTCACTACTTTGAACTGAACGTTTTTTAAATGCTCACAAAGTGTCAAGTCGTGATGAGCGACCGGTAGTCACCAGTATATTAACGACCGAATTTCCAAACTATTCCTAGATGCAGCTGAAGTAAAATATGATTTTTTAAATGCTGCAAAAGATAAATTATTTTTTACAGTTATACAAAATGAACAACATGAAATGAGGTAGACGAGATTTACAGAAAAAGAACAGCATATACAAGCTACACGAATGAAGCAATGACAAAAATAGGACAAAAAAAAATTGAGACAACATTCGAGTTAAAGCCTGATTCATCAAAATTTATTTTCAAAAAGTTTTCGGAAAATTCATGTAGACTGGTACCAAATAATCATGGCCCTGGCTTGAGTTAATAAGTCTCGAAATTCTGGATAGCGGAGAATGGTACCCATTAGCGGGTATTTGGCTTTACACATAAACAACAATAAAATATTTTTTTTATAAAAAAAAAACCTATGTAATTTTTTTCCGCTTATTTATTTTCGACCGGAAAGGTTTCACCCTATCACGGGCATCGTCAAACTGGCACGATTAAAACTAAATCTATGGTATATATAGCATCGATATCAGAAGTGAGTCCCATTGCTTTTTATTACTGTTTTTATTTAAACAAACCGGTCCGGTCGAAATTAAATGAGTGGAAAAAAGTTACAAAGATGTTTTAATAATAAAAATCTTTTTGAAATGGAATTACACCATGAATTAACAGTTTCAAAAATATAATTAATAAACAACAATATTCAAATATATTTTTTCCACTTTTGTCACTTACGTCACGTACTTCTCAGTCAAATATAAAGTATCGATTAGTATCTGTCAATAACTACTTCTCTGACGTAATTCAAGTGAAATGGCGATATACGATGTCAGGCAATGAAATAGAGACAAAGCGCGCACTTTTGTTGCACTGTTTTAAAAATATGTTACTTATGTCATATGGCAACATTGGTATTCTTTCAAATCGACATGTCGTAATCGCAATCGCGATTCTTTCGTGCATTATCTCTTCAGAGGCTTTGCCCAACATTTTTAAAATTAATTGCCAAAAGAATTTTATTTATTTATTCTGAAATTTAATTATGAAAACAAAAACAGACACTCTTCTCACTAGGACAATCCTGTGTTGAGATGAGCGGCTTTCCAATTTAACAATAATTAGTAAATAGTAATAAGTAAATAATAGTACATGAATAAAAATTAGTAAATATTAATAAATAAATAATAGTAAATAAATAATAAAAATTAAATAATAATAATTAAATAATAATAATAATAAGTAAATAATAATCGGTAAATAGTAATAAGCATATAATAATGCACATTAAGTATTAAGTAAATATTAATAAGTAAATAGTAATAAGTACATAATAATAAAATTAGTTAAATAATAACATGTAAATAAAATTATGTAAATAGTAATAAGTGCATAATAATAAAAATAAAAATAGGTAAATAATAACATGTAAATAAAATTATGTAAATAGTAGTAAGTAAATAATAATATGTAGGCAAAAAAAATTATAAGAATGGCGAAGATAAATTTTGTAGTCATTAAATATCATAGCGTTAGTTATTGTAAATAAATTTTATTTTAAACTAACTGCAATATATGTCGCTAAGATTGATTGAAATCAAAATCGTTAAACCGTATTTAATTACTATAATATATATGCATATTTTCCGGCCAAGATTTATTGAGATGCAGCGTTACAAATTATGATCCTTTCTTATGATACCAAATCATATCTCCATACAAGATGAAGATAAACAAAGCCACACATCAAATTGCAATCAAAGATGCATTAGTAAGAGTTGATCTAATGAATCGTGTTTTTAGAAACGTTATTTATTTTACCTGTATAAAAAAAGAACTCGTGAACAATCTAATAACCATCCAAGATTGTAGTTATAACTATTTTAGATAGAAAATTAATACTGCGCGAAAAAAAAAACACACACAATGAATTATGAGTAAGGTAATGAATTTTCTTTTGACGGTTGTTTTCTGCTCGTTCTATTTATCATAACAAACTGTATAGGTAATAACTAGAAGTGTGATCGATCAGTATAGATCAGTGATCAGTAAACGTGTTTTTTTATAAGGGTAAATTTGAAAAAAAAAATTCGGCTTGGCGCGCCAGGAAGCAAACTCAAACACACCTGGGTAATTCTACTTAATTTGAGAAAAAATCTAATTTTATTTTTATAATATATATTAATATATATTCGGCGATAATATTAATATGGTGACAATATTTACACCTATATAATAAACACGATTGAAATATTTAATAATTTTTAAATCAATTAAGTTTAAACAGAAACGGTCAAAATGTGCGTATCACATAATTGAGATATGCAGAAACAAAGTGTCCACTTTCTTTAATTGTTGGCGAATTTTTAATTCGTGTTTCGGCAATATTTCGCAAAAATAGAATTATTATTATGTCTGCTGTACAAGATTAATATTTCAAATCATTTTTGTAACCAAACGACTCAGTTTCTTAAAAAAACTTTTTTTTTAATGTACACTTTCGTATTTTTTCTTATCTTTGGATACTTCCTGTTTTGTTTCACAAAGAGTTGAAGGCCTGTTTTATGGTAATACCAATTTTTAAGATACTACACCTAATGTTATCAGCCATTTTTTTAATAATGAGTAATTTAATTTTTTCATTATTTTTTCAGGTTTAAAGATATAAAATTCATTCTTGCGGCCCGTAGTCCTGGTATAGATAATACAAATCGGTATAGACCGATATGAAAGAAAATTTCCAATTTAAATAAGACTTCGACTCAAAGGTCTCAAAAAATCAATTAATTTGATCATCTGCTTAAGAAATAAATTACAAATATATTATAAAAAATGTTTGATTCTCACCCGAAGTAAGTAAAATTGAGCCTATTGCGAGCACATGAACATGCCGACAATACACTTCTATTGGTTTATCTCGTCAGTGGTTAAATTGCTACATTCACGTGGAGCGAGAAATCGAATTTTCCTTAAACGATCGTGGAAAAACCTATCGATTTACTATCGGGTATGTGAGTTATTTCAATTATTTATTATCAATCAATGTACATTTTATTACATAGTAAATGTGGACTTGTTGTAGGGTGGTAATTTCTAAAAACCACACATTTTTATTTGAAAAGCATTTAGCTTAGTGTTAACATAAAACAAATAAATTTTATTTTATTAGGAATAACTTATTGAAGCTCTTAAACCTCATTGTAATATTTAATTATATAGAAGCTAATATCGACAACTCTTGATGAGAGTATGAAACAGACTAAGATAGAAAATAAAAAAGGTCCTCTAGTCTTACCGGGACAAGTGCCTCTGCCAATTGTGCTATTGTGACCTAATTACATGTGGTCATTTTTTTTTCGATATAATATTCCCAATTTCAATTACTAATTTTATACTCTGTTAATCCAAAATGCAAATGTATTCGGGTAGAACTTTGCAATTATAGCAAAAAGGTGACAGCCAAACAAAATATGGGAATAGTTACAGTCGGACATTTTTATCAATCTCATAGTTCCCTTTAAGAATTACTTACATTATCATCAATTATTTCCTATATTTTATGGCTGCCATCTTTTGGTGTGTTTGCAAAGCTGCACTTGTCTATCTGGATATGGGTTCGAATCCCAGTCGCGACCGTTATCTTTTATTTTCTATATTTTAGTTTCTTTCATATTTTAAAAGAGAGTTATTGAATTACCTTCTTCAATGATAACATATATTTATTTGAGCACGCCGCACATTGTTTCGAATCCTTGACATCTGGATCCATAGTCAAGTCGCTTCGCAACACGGATCGTCGAATTGAGACATTTAATGTTTACCATTTTCCCACTCATATTCCATGATATATTACAAAAACACAAACATGTTAAAACAAAGGCAAATAAAAAAAAATGATTTAACGTAGAAAAAACATGTTTTTCCAGCCTTTAAATGGACGATATCAAATTGATCTCTCATTAGATGTGTTATGTTCGTATTTAATCGGGTTATTAAGTAAGTGCTGAACATGTTATTTATTTGCAACAAGTATTACAGTGATGGGTTTTGTTAATAAGTATTTAATTCTTTCTAAAATGGAACATCAAAATAGGCAGTGCCTAATGGAAATTAATTAATAAGATTGTAATATCATAAATGTCCCCATCTCCAGATAATTTTTTCGATACTGTTTGGTTAAACGAATTTATCGTTCCGATAAAGTTAACAAGGATGATATTTACTTTGATAATGGTTCGTACCGCTATAAATCATGCACACATTATTTTATGATTCAAGCTTTACATATATGGAAGGAACTACCCTCTAATATTCAGGGTCTTCTTTCAAATGTCACTTTAAAGACAAAAACTAAGAAAGGTTATTCCTATTTCCACCTGCATAATGTATTTTTTCCTCCACTTCCATTCCTTCTTTTCCCTTTCCAATTTTCAGTAAATGTCAGTATAAGGTCTTGGGTTTTTTTGATGGATTGAGTTGGGTCGAGAAGTTGACGCAGATGGATTATTGTGACTTGTTAGATTAAAACACTAATTGTGAACACTGTTTATATTTGTGATGAATAATACAATGGGCTAGCGAGGCTATAATAAGTTAACGAAAGCTGCTGTTTACTGAAAATTTTGTGAGAAATAAAACGGAATAATGCAGTATGTGCACTTTCAAACTTTGACATTTGAAAGGTATAAAAAGGTACAGTAAATTGATGTAAGTTGGTTATTAATTGGTTGCATTTACATTGAGTAAATTCTAACATAAAAGTGCAATCACATATTAAATTGAACTATAAATGATTAAAGTAAAAGGAAAATATTAAAATAAAACAATACTAATGATTTTACCATTGACACTGAACAGTCAGTTATACCATAGCATCCCAAAATTGGGTAATGATGCGAGATTGAAATAAATAGAGGTATTGGAAGGCGGCGGTGGCCAAATACCACTTTATTCAGATCTGGTCACTAAACATAGTTCTGAATAGAAACACCTCAACAGAGTTATACTAAGAGATCTTCTCACTGTGGAGATTTGTGAAAATAAACTGTATTTTAAATCATTTATATTCTAAATGTCCTAAAAACAATTAACTATAATAACTATCCTAAAACTTTAATAACTATAGGCGAGAGTCGAGAAGTTTACCACTGCGCCACGGAGGTCATCAAACCCAGCTGAATAAAAATATATTTTATAACTTCATTTAAAAAAAAAGGTTAAACCTGCATGCGAATTTCCAATTTAAATTAATTCATAACTTCCAGCGAACAAGGTAGGGATTCCCGTAACGTTTCACGGTACAAGCTATCCGATACAGTAATAATAATATCGGAAAATGCAAAACGTGATGATATTACAAACCTTCACCGTGTTGTCCGTCATATAATTGACAAGTTGACGCTAATGGCTAATGGTGACAGCCAACATCGCTAACGGCTTATAAATAACATGCACAGATCAACGAAATGAACAAAGCACTCCGCACGTGATTCTTATGCAACGTTTTCTATGCAAATCACACATAGAATCACATCTTACATATTCAAATATAGAAATTTTTTGGAATTCTAATATCTTTCCGTCTAGCGTAAGGATGTTAAAATAAAACTGATTGGCATGTGTAAAATTATGTACTATGCCCTCGACCAATTTTAGGCAATCTCTTCAAAAGATTTGTTTGATTATGTTACGTAGAAAGAGTTTTGTTTTTAAAAACAACCATTAGCTTCACGAATGTGTATAAGTATTTTCAAAAGAATTCAAGAAAGATTAGAGGAATTATTTAGTATCATTGAATTTCACGCATCAATATTGTTTGGTATAAATTTAATATTAATTTAATTTAATATAAATTTAATATTAATTTAATTTAATATAAATTTAATATTAATTTAATTTAATATAAATTTAATATTAATTTAATATTAATTTCATATTGTTTGGTATAAATACAAAATGAATCTACCACTCGTGAAGCCTGTTGAAAGATTCCTTAAACTGGATGAGGGATGGTCGTTGGTCATTCAACCCGACCTCGAAATTATTTTCATTCTAAATGATCGACATTATTTTTTTTTAAATTCAGTATGAAGGTAACGTGTAAAATTCATGATATATGATAAATAGTTACAACGTTATTTTTTAATAAAAAAATACTTACGATTAGAAAAAAATAATAATTAAATAATATACTTTGTATTCATCTCCTTATTAATACATAGATATCTAAATGTTTCGGAAGCGATGCTTAGGCGATATTAAGGAACACCTAAGGTGTTTAAATAATAACAACTATTCTGAATTTACAAATCATATTTCAGAAACCAATAATTCATTTGATATAAATAAAGGTTTAAAAAAATTACATACAAATACAACCGGTTTACAATTAGACAAATTTGAAATTTTAGAAATGAGAAAAAGCGTTAATAGTGAATTAAGTTTAATAAATCTCTTGAATTTATTTTCATATTAATAATAATAATAAAGAAAATTTATTTTTTAATTTCCAATATAAATTCGTTATTCAATGTTTTATAATAATTTTTTATTAACATTTTTGGTTAATTACTTACCCACTTTAATCAATTTTTGTTTATGTTTATAATTTGTTACATTATTGTGTTCTGTTTTTTATCATTTGTCTATACTTGAAATTATTATTTTTAGTATTCTATATATTCCTGATGAAGAAAGCATCGCCTTTAAAACGTGTGTATGAATAAAGTGGTGAATACAAAGTATATTATTTAATTAATTTATGAATAAAAGCGCCAAAAAAAGAATACCAATCGTTTGAGGAAATTTACCAACCTTGATGTATGGCAGTGAGGCATGGAACTGGCAGAGGAAGGATGAAAGTAGACTGAATGCTGTAGAAATGAGATCTCTGAGACGAATGTGTGGTAAAACCATGTATGATCGAGTGAAAAATGTTGAGATTCGTAAAGAATGCAAGGCTGATGTAAGCGTAGTGAGCAAGATTAAGAAAGGGACGCTTAGATGGTTTGGGCATGTAGAGCGAATGAACGAAGAAAGGAGTGTAAGGAGAATATATGACGCGAATGTGAAAGGAAGAAGAAGCCGGGGACGCCCGAGGAAGACATGGCACGATCAAGTGTATCAAATACTCGAGTCGGGCCATGTCAGAAGTCGGAATAACAGAAGAGAATGTTAGTTAAAAAAAAAATTGTTTGGAATTTTTTTTTATTGATGTTACACCTTCTCTTGCAACTTTACATAAGTTTGAACATTTTTGGGCATTTAAAATTTAAAACCATACATTTGACAAGAGACACCAAAAACTACCTATTTTAATCGATATCTGAAACCCATTTTATGAAAAAGTTATCAGTTTCCCGAACACTGTGCAACAAATTATTAATGTTTTTTAAACATAACATTCGAATCAACATACCTTTACACTCTCCGATAACACTATCAAACCAAGAAAACAAATCACTTAAAGCACACACATTTCACACAATATCTATTGAATCAATCACAGATTTCAAAACCGAGTAAAAACATAACGCTAAAACACGACGGAATTCGATTTCGTTACACGTTCATTTGATACCTGCAGCACTCGTTGAACTAAGAGCAAGCAGGGACTAAATACTTGTGATAATTGTTTTGATTAAGGCAAGGTGAGCTAGTCTCGAGTCTGTGACTCGACTCGGTAAGACTGAGGAGGAACCGTAACGTTTGTCGTGTGACCGGTGCCGGGTTCGACTCCCGCTCAAGTCGCTGTATTTACCACTGGCTCTCGGATGTAATGCGATGATATTGAAACGTACGGGCGCAAGGTGCTTGTGTGATGGGTGCGCTGAAAAATATAACACAATGGTGAATGATAAATAAAGCATGACTCTATAATTGGAAATATTTGTAACAATGACGAAGGTGTTGCATCCAGCCAAATAGCTGTGTGAATAGAGTTGATGGGATTATTTAAACGTTTTATCATATCTGCTCTCAATCTTTCAGATTCAAAACGGGACCGGAAAATTGAAGTATTTTTTGTCGAAATTGGTCAGACTGTTTTTTAAACAAAAACTAATAATTGTATTGACTTTTGAGAGGGTTTGATAACAGTGCAATAACTAACTCACTGTCATATTTTTGGTATTATTTGTGATTTGGTTTTTGATATCGAATGATAAAAGGAAAGTTTTTTTGTGAAAGATCAACTGAAATTACATGATATATCAGAAAGATGGTATGACTTCTACAAATCAATAGGTATGACTTTACCTCTTATTCGAAAAACATTGTTTTATTTTAACAGCACGCTTAGTTCAATACATGAACATAAATCATAAATTGGTGATCGTGTGACCCTACATTTTTTTGAAGGTGAATATGCTCTTATTTAGACTTAGGTCAAATATATATATATGTTGACCACGGATTAATTAATTACCCTTTTCAGTGACGTGCATTGCCCTATAATCAAAGGTAGGCTGTGTGTGGTACTTCAAGTTTGGGTTTGAATAAATTGTGCATTGAACATGTAAACATCGCTATTTTACTATCATCTTCCACTGATTGTTGTTGCCAACTGAATAAATAGGCGTACAAGTTTTTTACCAAATTCATGGAAATAATTTTTTGAGGTTGTGATGTGTTACACCAACCTCTACTCCTACTCCTACGTAGTAATTTTCCTCTTATTTTGAAAGTCAAGTTTCAAGTTTTCAAAATTTCATCGAGAAATATCAAAATCCTGCTTTAAACAGTGTGAAAGGTGGGGGTGGTTTTTCGAAAGCGTATGTAGACAGTGGCCATATTATTTTAAAGGTCAGAGTGTACAAAATTTCATGAAGCTCGTAATAAAACTGTAGATTTGTATTAAAAAAACCAACCCACCCAACCACAGACACTCCTCTTTACGTATATAGATAGATTAATAAGTTTAGTTACATTTTGATCATCTGATTATTGTCTTCTTTTTCATAATATTGCTTTTTCTTTGTATTTTTTATTTGAAAGTGTATGTATTTTGTTATGGGATGTATGGGATTGTACTAATTTCCCCACATTTCGCAATAAATAAATTATTATCATATTAAATTGAAGCTTCGCTCAAAAACTGCATCAAACGTACAACGGGTAAACTTTCTTGGCTCACCCGTTCTATCCACTTTCATGTGTGGTATTAATTTTTGGTGCGTCGAGAATGCGGGTGCGGGGAAAGTGGAAGGGGCGCCGCCATACTGGACCAAAGAGGAAATAATAATATGTAAAGCCAGTTGGGGGGGGGGAGGGGTCAAGATAACACTCAGGTGTGTAGCAGCCTATTGTATGAACTCAATACCACAAACTAATCAAACAAATTTACGGCACCTACGCAAAAGTGACAAAGCTTGTTCTCAATTCAAAATTTGAAAAGAGTACTAATGATATAATAATTATATTAAGTGGTGTATAACTTATCCGTTTATAACAGCGATTCAGATGTATATGGTGATAATTATAAAGGATGTTATCAGCGCGAAATGATTGCCGCTAAATGTTTATTATTAATACTTCAGAATAAGGCTGTGCTGGGTATAACCAAAAAAACACCCCGATCCAGGCGAGAACACGGAATCGAGTCAGCCTCATATTTCTATAACATCTTCCTAAATAATTATGTTTTTAGCCGCTCTTCATTGGAACATTTAAAAATGTTTTTTTTTTAAATTAAATAAAGTGGAACCTCGCTTAACGAGCACCTCCCACAACAAGTGATTCGTATAACGAGCAAAACCAATTGAAAGAATATCCGCTTAACGAGCGTCATTTCTCAAATTCGGAACATTGGAATGATTTCTCTCCAGAAGCTCACAAGAATATGATTCTGAAATTTAAAAAAAATAATAATTACTTTCGGACAATACGAATGGTTTCTTTCCAGAGCTTGCAAGAATGAGATTGTAAAAGATAATTTTTGAGAACATTAATATTGTATTTGGAACAAAGGAATGACTTCTTTCCAGAGATCGTACGAATGTGATTCTTATTTCGGCATGGAACGCATTATCGTATTTTACATTAGGTATGATTCATCAGGGAGAAAAACTGTTTCGCTTAACGAGTCTTTTAAAATTAAAATTATAGGACGAATTATACTCATCAAGCAAGGTTCCACGGTATGTAGGAGGATCTTATAGAAATAAGAGACCGATTCGATTCGGTGTCCTGGCCTGGGTTGAGGTAGTTTTGGTATAGTCTGATCTTTTTATTAGCATTATTTGCTTCGTACCAAAATTTCTGCGGCGCAATTAAACTAGATTTGTTTTTCTGTGATAAGATTCAAGTTAAAATATAACGATGCCATCACAAAGAACACAGCAATAAAGCTCTTGTAGAACTTTCGTCTAACAGGCAAATTATTCAAGATATGGAATACGGTATACGCCTAATAAAACAATCGTATTATTATTATAGTCTAACATTTTTTGATGTTATTTAAATTTTGTGATACTCGGTAGTTTTATGGATGTCGAGATAATATTATTTGATAGCAAGACGTGTTTATAGTATGTTTAAAACTATTTTAAAACTGAATACGCAGGTTTTTGTTCGTATGCAAAAGAAAAAAAACATCGCAACAGATAAGCCGTCTTCAGGTATGCCTTTGCTAATATTGAAAGAAAACGGAAGACACGATAAAATTATTTCCGTTCATGAAAATATTAAAATGTGAGTCATGAGTATGAGGTACTCGTATATTTATGGTTATGAACATGAGGAATAATATAGAGGGGTACTTACTACAACTAGCTTACTATAATCAGCGTTTTGAGGATTGAATATGAGGTATGAAAATGAGACGAGAACATGAGATTTGAACATGAAGAATGAATGTGGGATATGAATATATGGAACGAGTATGTGGTACAAGTATGAGGTTTGAAAATGGGATATGAACATGAGGTTTGAATAATAAGAATGAATTTGGATATGAATATATGGAATGAGTATATGGTACAAATAATCGGGGTTTGAATATGAGGTATTAACATGAGATATGAACATGAGGTTTGAATAATAAGAATGAATATAGGGTATGAATATATGGAATGAATATGTGGTACAAATAATCGGGCTTTCAATATGAGGTATGAACATGAGATATGAACATGAGGTTTGAATATGAAGAATGAATATAGGGTATGAATGTATGGAATGAGTATGTGGTACAAATAATTGGGGGTTGAATATGAGATATGAACATGATATATAAATATGAGATTGAGTTGTTGTTTTTTATTTATTTATTTTAATTTTAGTTTGAATCGTAATCTGTTTTTTCTTAATTTTTAACGTATAATTTCTGAACTTTCATATTACGCTGTTCGGTAGGTGAACGGTTGGAAAGTCTTGCAGTTTCTTTTGATTACAATCTCCGCAGCTAGCACAATTGGGTGAACGTGGAGGTATGAATAAGAGGAATGAATACGGGGATGAATATATGGTACGAATAGGTTATGTGGTATGAATATTAGGTGTAGACATAAAGTATGAATATGAGGTATGACTATGGGGTATGAATATACGGTACTAGTAGATTATGTGAAATGCATATTATGTATAGACATGAAGTATGAATATGAGGTATGAATAGGAGGAATTACTACGGTGTATGACTATACGGTACTAGTAGATTATGTGATATGCATATTATGTATAGACATGAAGTATGAATATGAGGTATGAATAGGAGGAATGACTATGGGGTATGAAGATTAAATATGAATATAAGATATGAGGATTGGGTGGTTTTAAATCAACTTTGCCTTTGACACATTCTTTCACAGCACCTTAATAATAAAATCGGATTCAACTTAGACTCCAAATACATACTACCAACTGAAGACCGCGTAAGAAGAGTCGGAAATAATAACTCCGTAGTTGGTATTACATTCATCGAAATGTATCACATGAATGCATCCACATCTAGAAGGTACACAGCATCAGCAGCCATGATGTGGAGCAATGTTTTATGACCGCACCTGGATTGAAACCACTGAAGAAAGCCGCCTGATGAAGGTCGCGATCTAGATTTGGAATGTCCATTAGCAGAGACGAGAATGTAGAAAAGGTATCTTGTTCTTCCAAGCAAGAAGATAGACTTATAATGATAATAATAAAATGGCATATATATAGCGCAGTTTTAAATAATTTCACTTTAATTGCGATTTACTATAATAAACTTTAAAAAAATAATAATTTACTAACTCCATTCAGTGGTACTTCTACAGTGGTCCTTTCATATTCTAATCACATACATATTCTATTTAAATATTCTTAACATGTTATATATACATTCTTACTTATTCTTAAGATGACTCCTACAGTGCTCTTTAGGTACATATTCACCTAATACAATTACATAATATTTTACAATAATATAAAGCGATACAAAGAACACATTCACAATAACAGTGTAAAAATAGCAACATTTTAAGACAGGAGTCAGGTTATGTTCATAATTCAGCAATAACTGAGTTTACATATAAAGTACAACAAGGAGGAAACCGAATCCAAACAACTACCGGAGGCTCTAGAAAATGGCTAATTATGATAAATTGAAGAGAACTTAAAAGTTATCGACAACGGGAATTTTTAAATCATTTTGTTTTTAAATTCAGTCGATTTCTGGATATTATTATGAAAGAAGTTTATTCCAAATGAACGGGCCATTTACACGTAAAGGGGGATCATAGTAGATGGCTTGATTTGACCTTGAAATTTCGATTAGACGATTAGTAGCATCTAGATCTGCCGACTTCAGAGTAAGCAGTCTATCGCCTACTCTGTATGTCAATAATTTTTAAATATCGGTCAATTGCGCTAATATGGAATTTTTTCTTTATGACTACTTACTATCAACACAGGTGGCAAGTATAATGAATGTAAAAAAAAATAGCATGAGTTGTGTAGCATTAGCATGGCAGTCTACGTAAAATTCTGGCAAAAATCAACAGCCATGTTTTACTGGGGATAAATTCAGACTGAAACGATTTATTTCAATTTTTTGATAAGTCGTGATAAGTTTTTTTTTGTTTTGAAGGACAGTATTTATTGATGACGAGGCCATGAAAAGGTTTATTCTCCTATATTGGTCTGCAAACAATGTTATTATTGCCAACGTAACATCGTCGCAACAAACGTAAAAGGGAACCTTTCCATGGTGTGATATATTTTTTGTTATTATTTATTGTTTATATTCCCGCCTCCCCGGGAACCGGTCTGCCCACCAACGGGCCGGCTGAGGGAGACCTCTTGACTCTCCAGTCGGACTACCTTGACCCATCGCCTTGCACTGCAGTGGGAGCGATGGAATAATACGCCCGTCACTCCTGGACACACTGACTCACAGATTTCTACCCCCCCCCCCCCATGCCGTTTTCCTTCCCAGAACTTTTTCTCCTTCCTTTACCTAAAAAAACCCTCCACAGTGGAACTGAAAAAGATTCATTGAGTTTATAAGCTATCACTAGATTTGATATTTTTCTCATAATATTAATGGGAAAATACACGAGTTACACTTTTATTGGAGTAAAATTGCACAAGTTCCCTTTTGTATTTGGTGCAACCGTGTTATGAAATTCATTTCATTAACATAACAACCTTAAGGCACGAGTATTGAGCTCTAGAAACATGCACTGACATACATAGATTGTAACAGTTTTACACCACATCTTATCATGTGTCATAGAGCATAATCATGATCAAACTGTTGACATAACAAGGTAAAAATTGATAGACATTAAACACATAATTATTGTTTTAAGAACAGATGGAGACTTTGTGCGGTCAATTAGTGGTGATTACATTAATTTAGTTAATTTAAAATTGCACTTGTCAACAGCAAAAGTACATCTTGTGTTATATATTACGATGAATGGAAGTTGGTACTTGGTCATGCCGGTAACGATTCAACTTGGTAGCCTTAGGAATGATTAGCTCAATAATATGCATTCTTATAAGTCATCCTTATACCTAATCCGTAGACTTACCTGCGTCGTAGTCCGCTATAATTCCTTTGGAGACGATGTGTAAATTCGTCCCAGAAACCCGCTGCAATAGTAATAATAATAATAATAATAAAGATGATGATGATGATGATGATGATGATGATGATGATGATGATGATGATGATGATGATGATGATGATGATGATGATGATGATGATGATGATGATGATGATGATGATGATGATGATGATGATGATGATGATGATGATGATGTGATGATGATGATGATGATGATGATGATGATGATGATGATGATGGTGGTGGTGATGATGATGAGATGATGATGATGATGATGATGATGATGATGATGGTGATGATGATGATGATGATGATGATGATTATGGTGATGATGATGATGATGATGATGATGATGATGATGATGATGATGATGATGATGATGATGATGATGACGATGATGATGATGATGATGATGATGATGATGATGATGATGCATGATGATGATGATGATGATGATGATGATGATGATGATGATGATGATGATGATGATGATGATGATGATGATGATGATGATGATGATGATGATGATGATGATGGGATGAGATGAGATGATGATGATGATGATGATGATGATGTGATGATGATGACATGATGATGATGATGTGGATAATAATAATAATAATAATAATAATGATAATAATGATGATGACGATGACGATAACGATGATGATGATTATGATGATGATGATGATGATGATGATGATGATGATGATGATGATGATGATGATGATGATGATGATGATGATGATGATGATGATGATGATGATGATGATGATGATGATGATGATGATGATGATGATGATGATGATGATGAGGATGATGATGATGATGATGATGATGATGATGATGATGATGATGATGATGATGATGATGATGATGATGATGATGATGATGATGATGATGATGATGATGATGATGATGATGATGAAGATGATGATGATGATGATTATGATGATGATGATGTGACATGATGATGATGATGTGATAATGATGATGATGATGATGATGATGATGTGATAATGATGATGATGATGATGATGATGTGATAATGATGATGATGATGATGATGAGTAAAGAAAAATCCTTTCTGTACACAACTGTTAAATATATAAATATCCACATGTATTGGAAGCGAAGCTCCCCTCATCAGGATAAACAGTATGCTAAGAAATAATTACAAGTATTTATAAACATAATAAACATAAACACGTTGGTAAACAATGGAGAATAATATTATTTTTAAATAATAAAAGTAACAAATTTATCAATAAAAAACATCCCAAAATACTATCCAACAAGCTATTAATACGAATAAAATAATAAATGAACAAATTATAGAAGAAGATAAAATTAACAAATCCTAAATGAAATACGAAACCGAAAAAAAAACAATCGTAAATAAAAGGGTATCAGTTGCATCTGGGAATCGAACCCAGGGCCACCGTCTTACCGGAACAATCGCCCGTTTCTGGTACCAATCCTGACGAGTAGAAGAGAAGCATGCAATTTCCGATGGAAAGGCGACAAATAATGTCCTCGAATAAGGATCCTTCAATATGTAAGTTTCAGTGGCGTGCAGTTTATAACGGCTGAAAAGCTGTGCCTACCCTAAGAAGAATAACGAACCATGACAAGAAAAATTGTTACAAATATCTAAGAAATATGTAATATCTTACACGCTCAATTATTCAGCTGGTCACAACAATCAGTGGAAGACGATAATAAAAATACCTTTTTCAAATATTCAATTGACTATTCGTTCTCGAACTTAAAAACTACACACAGCCTACCTTTGATCATGGAGAAATGCACGCCACTGGTAAGAGTAATGTTTAAATAAAAAAAGAAGATTGCAGCCAATACATAGGAAGTAATTTAAAATATTATTAATTCCCAGGGTAAGTATGATATTGCTAAAAACGTAGGAATTCAATAAGGTCTCGGTAGCTCAATTGGCAGAGATGTTTCTTCCGGAGAGAGGAGAGTTCGAGTCTCAGTCGCGACCGTATGTTTTAATTTTCTGTGTCCTCTTCTGTTCCATTGAGAGTTATTAATATTTAGTTAGTAATTAATACCACAATAAAGAGTAAACTTCAATAAGTTATTTATGATTTCATGTAATGGATAAGTTTAGGGAAGGGACACATAAGAGGTCATGGTTATGGACAGCGGATAGAGGTAGGAAAGAGTGTCTAGTCCTAGTGCGTAGAAGTATAGAAGAGTAATGTCCTAGGAAGACATATCTACACCAATCATTAAAAGTAAAATACGTATATATTTTGGATTAAGAAAGGAGTTTGTGTTAGAAAAAAGGCATGTAATGTAATTTTTTTCTATATAATCTTGAGGGAAACGGTGCGAACTTTAATTAA
The DNA here is from genome assembly GCA_022606495.2 of Halesus radiatus. Taxonomy (NCBI): domain Eukaryota; kingdom Metazoa; phylum Arthropoda; class Insecta; order Trichoptera; family Limnephilidae; genus Halesus; species Halesus radiatus. The sequence goes on from JAHDVE020005739.1 coordinate 143,519, forward strand.
ACAGGAAATTAATACTACCTATAGAGGAATTTCTATCACAATTAGTCAGGTTGTAATAAACACGTTCCTATTTCCCTGTCCCGGGATGGTCTGTTTTGATCAACAGAAGAATGTGAGAAACATCGCTATCTAAATCGAATCTGTCTCCCCAATTCCCTAACCATAAAACTTTGTTTTTATGTTCGCCGCATCAAATGAAATTAATCCACGAACTGGTCTCGATTTCGCGAAAGGCACAAACAATGAATGTTATTATACTTAACTGGTTTTAGATTACGATAATGAAAGCCTTTCTTACTTTCCTAGAAGATTTTCCATTTCAGGGCAATAGTACTTACTTATAGCAACATAAATTATGGATATTTTATAGAAGTGTAGAATTCACACTTATACCTATACTTAAATTCCATATTTACATCGAATTTGTAATTCATAGATCATAATCCATTTTAATCCATTGAGAATAATTTTAAGACGAAACAAATATTCCAAAGCTGAAAAAATGTTAAGGGATCTAAACATATTGTCTTTTAAGCAAATTGCATACTTAAATATAATTTTTTTTCTTTAAAATGTTTAAGGGCAAATAAATGTTTGAATTCTTGAGAAAAATTAATAAGCATCTACACAGGCATAACCACTCTACAATAAGAAGAACTTAAATAAGACTTCACTTTCGAAATAAAACAAAATCGCAAAACTCATCGTTATATAGAGGATTGAAGAACGTTCAAGAAATACCAGCCAATATAAAAGAAGAGGAGCATGCGTTAAAATTGAAGAAAGAAGTGACGAAATAGGAAAGTGCAATTTGTAATGCTGTAATTTGTAAAATTTATTTTATAATTATTAACTGTGTATTGTGAGGTAAATTGTTTTTTATTTACGATATATTATGTTAGTATTAGAATACATGTAAACAATGTACGTATGTTATATTCTAAGTCAAATAAATAAATAAATATTTTTTCAAAGTATAGGCCATGAAATTGATTTTGTTAAATTACATGTTCGTATGTATTTTGAAAATATAATAAGAAGCTGATGCAACGTAAGTCATCGTAAAACATTCAATTAACTAAGACCCCTCTAAAATGATATTAACTTTAAAAAAAAACTAAATTATTTCTCACGCAATACGATTTTTTTAACCAAACCTCATTATCATTTTTCGATCATGACCTTTTCACTAAAATTACAAGTTCGTTAACATCTTTGAAAGTGACATAATTTGTAATAATTCTAAAACACGTAATAAACCACTTTATTTGCCACCTTTTTTTTCAAAGTTTTTTGTTGTCAGAATTAAATTTAGAAAAACAAATTTGATCGGGCAATTAAATTGCTCAACAATCTAGCGGTTAGCAGCTGCATTTCCTGCATATTTACATAAACAGCGATTTCCTTTTAGAAAAGAGAGGTGAAATGTCATTACGTATCGATTAATAGTACCATTTTCCATTAACCGATAGCCTCACATCGCCATTAGCCATGAAAAGCTGTTTTTGCAAAAAGCCATTACTGAAACTACTTTTACTTTCCGTACAAGCTTTATCGGCAGATTCTATCGTGATAAAATAATACAGACCTGCGTATATACTCATTAAGACGTTGTAATCTCTTTAAGTACCTCAGCAGTAATGTACTTTCACAGTTTGCTTAAACCTACCATTCGAATAATCTGGATTTAATTCGAAAAATGTAGTACTAGAAAATTGTTTCTTTAATGACTTCATATCTAAAGGGGAAAATACGTTTGCACTTTAGATTCGATGAACAAACAAATTACAATTTTGCCGGCTTGTCCTTTGAAAAAGATTATTTCAACAATTTTTTAATTAGTCATATTTTTTGTTGTTTTGGTGCTAATTTGTAGAACAACGTTTTTACACAATTTTTCATAAAGATTCTTGTTATTATGGGAAACATTTACGCTTCTCTAAGGATTAGCCAGGTAACTACCGAGAGTTATTTTAACGCGAAATAGCTGTTTCGCCCTTATGTCGAATTTACTAACTAGAAGATAACAAATAGTAAGGTTTTTTTCTCTTTATTTTCTAATAACTTGATCATTTCGATAAACCCAAGCTTTATGTGAAAATCCCTAACAATGACTTAGCTTAATTAACGTTTCGAATGTTTTCGGGATTACGGATTCTTTCGTATTCGTCCATAATGTATCTACCATCTATCAATTCCTTTCTTCTGCTATGTAACTTAGATTTTTTTCTTTCATGTTTTATTGATATCTACTAAGGAAAGTTTTATTTACCGGGAAGTGGAAAACATAATTATGATACGTTAATTAAAAATAACTATTTGACTATAAAAAAAGCAAAACTGCAAGAAATATTTTAATCTCAACTTCTACTTTTACGCATACAACTTTTCAAAAAAACAAGAACATGCCAAATAAATAGTAAATAAAACGGATGTTTTCTACGGATTTCTATGGACTATGGATTTGCACTTAATATATTAAATAGACTTTGCTCAATTACAAAAGTAAGATCATTATTTGATTATTAGTAGTATGTATCTTTTAATGTTATTATTTCTGTTAAGTATTTTTAGATCAATTCAGAATGTGATTGCTCCTTTATATTAGAAATTACTCATTATGATCGCAACCAAATCATAGACAATCACATCTCAATTAATGTAATACATTATACATTTCTACGTGTTTCTAATGTCAAAATTGTAAACAAAATCAATGAGCTAAATTCAATCTCTTTTATCAACAAAGTCTCAGTAAACAACAGCCTTTCAATAACTTACTGTGGAGATATTAAAGCCTCGCTAGATCATTGTATTATTCATCTCAAATGGTTAAACATTAGCGTTTTTAATCTAAGAGTTGAGAGCATCTCGAACGAACTCAATCCATCCATAAGTCCAAGCCTTACAAACGTGAGCTGATCGAGGAACCTTGGCGCATTCAGACCTTATTAGGACTTCTCAACGATTCTCCTTTTGATGTTACCTCATCTCACTGCTGAAAGTGGAAGTAAATAATAAAGCGACTTTAAATCACTTTTGTGCGTTCCAAAAGCTCGGCCAGATCGCGAAAGTGCCTAAACCTGTTTGCTCCTTGTCTGCCCGGGGCAGCGAGTGAATGAACTTGAACACTCCTTTCTTCCGCTGCATTACAAACCATCACATTCTAAGACAAACAGTAGAAAATACAAGAAAATAATACATTTTCTATGAAATAATGAATAATAATGTATCACTACTTGTTCTGAACGTGATTATTGTTGAGAAGTTTAGGTCACCTAGTAGAGGTAAAAGAGAGACAAATATGGCATTATAGTTTTAGTTTCATCATTTGAAAGGCGAAAACAGTTATTTGTTAATAACATCAAATATCGAGAAACGTTATGTTGGATCCCTTATTATTTTTATTGCAGATTTTTATTGGGCAGACGTTTGGGATATTTGATATTCGTTAAGAAGATGGGCAGGTGTTACAATAATATATAAGATTAACGAAGTAGGTAGGTATGTAATATGTAGAGAGTTTTAATAGATGAAGTTCAAACACAAAGGAGATTTCGACAACCTCGTGTAATATTGTTGTAGATAGAGGAATCCTTTGAAATAAGTTCACGAGATACGAGAAAGTTGATACGATATTGCCGGGGGGCGGGAAATTCAATTATTGGAGAATTGAGTGCAGTACTATTTATAAATCCATGTCAGATCTATGCTAGTAAAGTATGGAACTGGCAGAGGGAGCACAAGTAGACTGAAATCAATAGAAATGAGATAACTGGCATATGTGTGATAAAATAACGTAAAGCCTATCGAGTTTGGAAATTCTAAAATA